>VZZY01009551.1:98532-112897 GCA_013400335.1 Eurystomus gularis
AAAAAAAAAAAAAGAGAGAGAGAGAAAAGTCCAGCATGGCTAATCTGAGTTCAGGCCAAGGTTTGTGCAATCATATGGTGGTTCAGTTTCAGCAAATTAAATCCAGAAATCATGAAGGCTGTGAAATTGGCTTTATCATGTAGGAGTAGAAAAAAACTTGCAGGTTTCTCTGACTTGCTAGCCAGCTCTTGGGTAGTTCCAAGGCAACAAGTCTGTCTAGGTAAATTAGACGCTAAGACAATTGCTATTAAACAAGTAAGGACGGAACAGAAAAGTATAAAGGACTAGATAATTTGGGTGTATTCAAGTGTAGTGGGTCTGGCTGAGCTGGTTTTCCACATAGCAGCAGTGTTTTGTGCTGGGAGCTAGAAGGGTACTGATAACACACCAGTGTTGTGACTACTGCTGAGCAAGCATCCCAGCATTCACCCCTCCAGTGGGATGGGGTGGGCAAGATCTTGGGAGGGGACACAACCAGGACAGCTGACCCAAACTGACCAAAGGGATATTCCATACCATATGACGTCAGCTCAGCTATAAAGCTAGGGAGAAGGAGGAGGAGGGGCAGGGGCCGTGCCATTGTCCTCCAGAGCAACCGCTACGTGTCTTGGAGCCCTGCTTCCCAGGAAGTGGCCAAACATCGCCTGCTGGTGGGAAGTAGAGAATAAAACTTTGTTTGCTTTGCTTCCGCGCGCGGATTTGCTTGGCTTTGCTTCTATTATTATTATTAAACTGCTTTTTGTTTTCTCATCTTATATTCCTCCCCTTTCTTTTTGCTCTGCTGAGGAGGGAGAGGGGAAGGAAAGGGGGGGTGATAGAGTGGCTTGGTGGGCACCTGGCACTCAGCCAAGGTTAACCCACCACATCAAGTCAACAGGGCTCCCATGAAATTCAGTCAAGAAAAAGGGTTCCCAAACTGCAGTTCTAATAATAATTTGTTGCTTTTCATGTTGGATGTGGATGCTGCCTTCAGGTTGGCATAGAATCAGGACATTGTCAGCATGATCGTGGAAATAAGAAAAACAGGTTTGGAAAAATAACTGCTTCAAGGACTTCAGAAAGTTATCAGAGACAAACTCTGACTGAGAGCAAATGGAGGATCATGGAAATCCCAAGTGGCTAGGACAAAAGAAGCTGTTAGTGTGTACTGTTGAAAGAAAACCTGAGGTTTATATATATGATATCGGGCAAAAATATTAAGCAAACAATTTCTATAGGCACCTAGAGGAGTAGTTAAAAGAGAACAGACAATGTACATTTCTTAAGAATAAACAATAGCAAAGCAATGTGATTCTCTTCTTTAGCTGAAAATGTGGCTTAATAGACAAGAAGAAACTGTGGATGTAATATATATCTTAGAATCACAGAATGTTCTAGGCTGTAAGGGACCTCTAGAAGTCATCTGGTCCACCCTCCCTACACAAGTAGGAACATCTCTACCTAGGACAGGTTGCTCAGAGCCCCATCAAGCCTGACCTTGAATGACTCCAAGGATGCAGCCTCCACCACCCGTCTGGGTAGCCCATTCCAGTGATTTATCACCCTCATGTTAAAGAACTTTTTTCTAATATCCAGCCTAAATCTATCTTTTCCTAGCTTAAAACTATTACTCCTTGTCCTATCACTACAAAGCCTTTTAAATAGACCTTCCCCTGCCTTCCTGTAGGCCCCCTTCAGATACTGGAGGGTCACTGCAAGGTCTCCCTGGAGCCTTCTCTTCTCCAGGGTGAACAGCCCCAACTCTCTCAGCCTGTCTTCATACAAGAGATGCTGCATTCCCCTGATCACTTTGGTGGCCCTTCTGGACATGCTCTAATATGTCCACATCCTTCCTGTGCTGGGGCCCCCAGAACTGAACACAATACTCCAGGTGATGTCTCTCCAGGGCAGAATCACCTCTCTGTCTGCTGGCCACAGTTCTTTTGATGAGGCCCAGGATGTTTTTGGTCTTCTGAGCTGTGATTGCACATTGTTGGCTGATATCTAGTTTTTCATCCACCAGCACCCCCAAGTTCCTTTCCACAGGGCTGCTCTCCAGTATATTCTCTCCCAGCCTATACTGATAATGCTGGTTGCCCCAGCCCAGATGCAGGACCCTGCACTTCAACTTGTTGAACCTCATAAGGTTAATCTGAGCCCACGTCTCCATCTTATCCAGGTCCCTCTGGATGGCATCCCATCTCTCTGGCCTATCAACTTCACCGCCCAGCTCCTTGTCAGAAGATTTCTCAGCCAGTACTGTCTACATGACATTCTTCTAAACCAAATAATAAAATATCATTGAGATGTAATCACCATGTTGAGCCAATTCAGCCATCATAATTTTATGCTGCCACCAGTTGCCTGATCACACAGGCCAACACTGAACTCAGCAACATCCCCTCAGAAGTCTTCTTTCAAGCAATCCTGCCACAGGTTCCTGTGGGCCCAGCTCCTCTGCTGCCCACTGTGGTGCCAGCATCATCTGCTGGACACAAAAGACAGAAATAGCTCCCTCAGTGTCCCTTCACATGGAAGGACACCACCAAGAGAGCCCAGTGAGGTGTGACCAGTCCCAACAGGAAGCTCTTATAACTAATTGGATCCTGGTTGATATAGTCCTGGCCTCGCCCACCACCCCACCACAACCACCTGGGTGAGGGCAGAGACACAAAGACACAGGTGGGCCAGGTTCTGCCTCTGGAACTTGAAGCCAATCAGAAAAACAAAACATTCTGGTAGGTTGTGACTCATCCACAGGTCAACTCCAACTTGGGGCTCACAGCTCAGGCCCCAGCAGTTCACACTGTGAGTTGGATTCAGGCATAATTGGAATGACCAATGGTTTGCTGTTATCCATTCTTTTTAACAGTCTATCCTGATCTGGCTTTATTTAATGTTTATTTTTAATGGTTAAATGGAATTCACGTTCACTTTTAAATATCAGTAATATGAAATTCAACCAAGACAAATGTTAAACATTACATCCGAAAAGAAAATGTCAGAGGCAAGAATATAAGTATAATATTCTACCTATGCAGAGTGTTATAGAAAAACATCTATGGAGTTTTGCTGAATCACACTTTGCAGGCATTAATCATGCTCCCAGGATATATCAACAGCATTTTTTTTTAATTGGACATAGGAAGGACATTCTCTTCACTAGGAATTGCTTGTGCTGGTGCAGCGTGAGATTGTGTACTTTGCCAATGACCTAAAGATCTAACCAAAGACAATCCAAAAGAAAATGCTACCAGTGAAGAGTTTTAGAAAATGTGACGTGATGCATGGCTTCCTCTCCTGATTCATTTCTTAATCTCAGGTGCCTTTCCACCAAGGAAAGGTGCAAGAAAGACACCACAGTATATAGGACCTATGCCGTATATCCTGCTTAAAAAAGAAATTATCCTAAGCTTTAGAGCATCAGCCATTTTTGTTACCTTCATCTGCCCATAGCTATTCAGCTAACATTAAAAGAAATGAAAATTTACCTGGGGAGACTAATCATCAAAGTACAAGAGCAGAGAGAGAGGCAAAACAGCAACAAGATAGTAGTTCTTTGTAAATATGAATGTCAGTGCTAAAAGGGAAATATATTTTTGCACAACTCAGTAGACAGAAACTTGGTGTTTACTTGGTGATTATGGTTTAGAAAGCTTTTATTTCTTAACAAAAATAATACAAGTTTTTATGTCCTGACTTTTATGCTAAATTTATAGTTAAAATCCCAAATGGATTGATAGTCATAGTTAGTTTTTGTCATCAATGTCATTAGTTCACTTTTTGCCACATTTTTCTTGATTGAAGGATGTTTTCCAAAGTGAATTATTGGGATAGCCTTGCTGCAAAATAATTTCACTCATATGATAATATAGCTATGAACTTGTTACAAAGGACATGTTTTTAATCACTCTAAGCCAGGGGAGTTCTCAGGCTGCAAACTGAACTTCACCACTACATCCCCTACGTAAAACTGAAGGCTTGATTAACTTTACCAAATTTTCTTCATTGGCACTGATTATAAAATGATTGTTTCCATCATGTGCACACATTTTTAGTATTAAGGAATATGTTTTGCTTAAAAAAGAGAATGCTATTCTCTCTATACTGAGACGAGAATGAGATGATTGGTTTTTGGCACCTGGGTATGAAATATGTTTTTTAAAAATCCATTGATAAAGTTTCTTCAGGTGATTTGGAAAATAAACATATTTATTTAGGATTGTTCCTTTTGTTAGATGAAAGTGAAATATCCTTGTGAATGCACTTTCTCTGTTCAGAATAAATGCCAAATGTTTAGAGTATTTTAAGCGCTTGCACCTAAAAACCCCCAAATTAGAAATAGCTGAATTTCCACTAAGTGCTCCAACACACAGCTAAATAGAAGGCAATTTTCTAGTACAAAACCTGACCCTATGCATATTTCTTCATGTTTGTTTGTTTTTCAGTTAAATGAGAGAAAGGTAAGTATTCTACTGATGTGATAAAGTGTGAAATCAGCCCCCAAATTCTCAAACTGAAAGAGGCTGTGCTAGACTGGGCCACATAAGGGAAAAACAGGGGACATGGTAAAGAAATCTGAGTTTGTCTGCATGCAGAACACAGGCTGTCCTGTATATCTGAGCATGAAAGTGTGTACCTGTGCATTTGAATGGTGAACATGTACATGCACTCCGCAAATGATGGGAATAAAATTATGATTAAAATTGGGGTATTTTCTTACTTTTAACTGTCTATACATTAAATCAGTTTTGTGTTTTGCACATTGAATCAAAGCAGAAGTATTCCCCTGCTCTATTGGATGTGGGGGGACATATAGTGACCATGGATGAGGAAAAGGCTGAGGTACTGAATGCCACCTTTGCATCAGTCTTTAGTAGTAAGATCAGTTATCCTCTGAGAGGCCAGCCCCCTGAGCTGGAAGACAGGGACAAGGAGCAAAATGAATCTCCCATAATCCAAGTGGAAATGGTCTATGACCTACTACACCACTTAGACACACACAAGTCTATGAGGCCGGATGGGATCTACCCAATGGTACGAGGGAGCTGGTGGAAGTGCTCACTAAGCCACTTTCCATCATTTATCAGCAGTCTTGGCTAACTGGGGAGGTTCCGCTTGACTGGAGGTTGCCAAATGTGACCACCCATCTACAAGAAGGGCCAGAAGGAACACCTTGGGAACTACAGGCCTTTCAGTCTGACCTCAGTGCCAGGGAGGGTTATGGAGCAGATCGTCTGGACGCCTGACTCATGCTGAACATACTGAACTATGATGAAAGTCATGCCTTTTTTAATTCTGTGATTATTTAGACTGAGTGGAATAGGCAAATAGGGTAGGAGATTAAGGATTGAATCACAGAATCATTAAGGTTGGAAAAGACCTCTAAGTTCATCAAGTCAAACTGTCAGCCCAACACTACCATGACCACTAAACCATATTTCAAAGTGCCATGCCTACACAGTTTTTGAACACCTCCAAGGATGGCAACTCCACCACTTCCCTGGGCAGCCTGTTCCAATGGCTAACCACTCTTTGAGTAAAGAATTTCTTCCTAATATCCAATCTAAACCTCCCTTGGCACAACTTGAGCCCATTTACAGTCATCTATGGCTAGTTGCACCCACCTCACTACAACCTCCTTTCAGGTAGTTGTAGAGAACAATAAGGTCTGCCCTCAGCCTTCTCTTTTCCAGACTAAATAATCCCAGTTCCCTCAGCCGCTCCTCATAAGACACGTTCTCCAGACCCCTCACCAGCTTTGTTGCCCCTTTTTAGACCCACTCCAGCACCTCAATGTCTTTCTTATACTACAGTGGCCAAAACTGGACACAGTACTCAAGCTGCGGCCTCACCAGCACCAAGCATAGGGGCACATTCACTTCACTGCTCCTGCTGGACACACTGTTTTTGATACAGGACAGGATGCTTTTGGCCTTCTTGGCCACCTGAGCACACTGCTGGCTCATGTTCAGATGGATGTCCACCAGCACCTTGAGATTCTTTTCTGCCAGGCAGTTTTCCAGCCATGCTTCCCCAAACCTGTAGTCTTGCATGGGGTTATTATGACAAAAGTGCAGGACTCAATACTTGGTCTTGTTAAACCTCATACAATTGACCTTGGCCTGTTGATCCAGCCTGTCCAGATCCCTCTGCAGGGCCTTCCTGCCCTCAAGCAAATCAACATTCCTGTTCAATTCAGTGTCATCTGCAAACTTACTGAGGGTGCACTCAACCCCCTCATCTGGATAATTGATAAAGATATTAAACAAGACTGGCCCCCAAACTGAGCCATGGCAAACACCACAGTACTATTCCACTCCACCTTGCAATACTGGACCAGAGGGAAATTCATTTTATCAGCTTGGATCTCATTCAGGCTCAAAACATGAAGTGAGGTTTGATGAGGGAATGAAAAAGCTGGGTAACCAGCTGTGCAGCCAAACCATGGAGCTGTACATTAGGAATCTGGGGTGTGTTCAAGGTTCTCTCACATTACTAATACAGTGGCAGTACTGACTTTGGAGCCTACCATTCTAACAGGAAGTCTGTGTTAATACGTAACAAACTCTTAGTGAAATCAAGGCTCTGTCTTCTGTTAGTTCCAATCTTAGGTAAATGAACTTTCCTTTGGATTATGTAGTGAATGTCGTATGCCTAAAATACTGCCAAGAGCTCCACAGAATATCTAAACTGGGTATAGCTTTGTTTTGTAGATTTATCTCTAGGGTAACTCCTCTTTGCTTTGTTTGGCTTTGCTAACAACAGACTGTATTGTATGTCTGAAAGGGAAGATACATGTCTTTGTTCCCCCAATGAACAGCTGAAATGCTTTTAAGCTAACTAGTGAACTGTTGTAATACAATTGCCTTTCATGAAAGCAGTTATTTTTTCATTCGTTGATTGACTTCTGCTCTCCAATGGAAAATGTATTAATGATAGCATTTGCTGCTGTTGGCTACTTGTGACCTGTTTTCTCATATTTTCTTTTTCAGGAGGAGACTGCATGTCTTAATAGAGAAGTTCATTTCTAACTCTGATGATATTTTTAACTACTTCATAATCTTCCATTAATGGTCATCACTGAGTGACGGAATGAAGAAAGCACTGGGTTTGCAAGTGTTCAATACTTAATATAACAACAAAAAACTCAAGGAATAGCTAGTGTATTCCAGCAGAGCTACTTGTAGGCTCATCTGAGTAAGTACCAAGTCAGTACTGTCCAGAAACTCCAGATGGGGCATGTTTGAATACATGTAGAATATGCAATTAAGCAGCCTTATAGTCATGCAGTTTTTTCAATGTAAATTTTGATCCATGGGAGGGCTTGGAGGATACCCCTCTGTCTATGGGATTTGAGCCCAGACTGTGACCTATGAAATCTAATGTACAACAGTTTAGAATTGCTCCTCATGCTTTTTTTTTTTTTTTTAAGGTCTTAGTGTAATATTTGTCCATATTTTATACCCATGCATTGTCACATTGAATTGAGAATTCTCATGTGTATAAGTGTTTCTGTTTAAGACTCTTGCTTGGTCAGAATGCAGAATACTGTTTTCTTTGCTAGGAGCCTTCTTAGAAAACAAAATATGAGCTTGGAAAGCAGAGAATACTCCCTCCAAGTACTGCAAGGCACCACCACCAATCTTCATCTTAAACACGTCTACACTAGTGTAGATATACTCTATGTAATGTACAGCATAGATTAATCTTAGAGATACTGCAAAGTTGAATAGAAATGTTCCTAGACTAAGTCTGATGTGTTTTCCAGACTGTAGGATTTTCTATAAACATTCACACGGCCTCCTGTAGCTCTATGACCTTCTATAAGTTTTATGAGGTTCTGTAATCAGAGAAAGGTATCTTTCTCTGCTGTGACTAAATAGTAAGTACAACTATTTTCAGGATTTTTTCAACATTGTTTTGTTATTTCTATCTTCCGATTGCATTATTTTTGTCATTTTACCATTAACCAGGCTAGATGTAAATCAATTCAAGTGTTGACAAAAGATGCCTTAAACCTACCCAAACCTTGTTTGGCTTCAGTTTTAGTAGTTGGCGCTCTGTGTTGGCACAGGCCCCAGTCAGTTACTCAGTGTGAAAATAAATTCTGTCTCACACACCAAGATAGCAAGACTCCGTAAATTGGTGGTACTCCTTTTAAATCTCCAGAGATTGTCTTCCTCTTACTTACAGAACTCCTAATACCTGCTCAACAGACAGGGACTATAGATGAACCCGCTTCTGTCACACTCTTGTGGAAAGAAGAGAAGGCTGTGCCTTCTGTACCTTCTGTGATGACTTCTTTTTGTCTGACAACCTAAAGGTTGACTTTTAAAATCAAGAATTAGTTGTTCAAATCCATCTCTATTCAAGGAGAGACTGCAGAAGTCTTGGGAGGTAAGCACCTCTTATTTCAAGTGAAGTCTCACAGGTAGCATACTATGTGAAAAAATGGACTGTTTTCCCCTCCTCAATTTTAAAATAAAAGAGTGAACCATATACCGAACAGGGAAAAGTTTGCCTCTGGATTTTGGATTCTGTTCCCCTGTGTGCAATATTTAGTGTTTTATTGCATAAGGTCATATTTCCTTTTTTATGTTAGTGTGAGCAAGCAAGTTATGTAACATTTCGCTCAGGTAGTGTTAGCAGGGAGTATGGAGGGAAATGACCTTATTGTGGGGTTTTTTAAATCTTTTTTTTTATTTTAACATATTAACCTGATCCAATATTTATTTACTGCTTTTCACTAGAAAAGCAATGACAAGTCCAGAACTACTGCAGTTGAAATGTTTGATTTATCCACAAGATGCCTGCCTTAGCACATCTATTGCCATGATGTATTTTCCAACTGCTCTTGCAGATAACCACATAATACATCTTCATATTTTAAAAATACCTGTCCTCTTCAAAGTCAAAAGGGATGAATCAATATGACTAGTCTGTTTAAAAAGTATTAAATAGGAAATATAATTTTCTATCGTAACAGTGTTCTCAGTCAAGATCTGGAGATATATTTTCTTTGACTAAACCTTATAAAAAACTGTAGTCAATGGGGTATGAGACTTTTTTTTGAACTCTACAGTTTGACAAACAAATGAGGGGATGCATTCATAGTGTCTAACTAACCATGCATGCACTCTTAGCTTAGGACATTTAAGTTGTCTGACCAAGTTAAACTGTTCTAGGATGAAAGAAGTTTACAAGTGCAATACTTCATATATGGAAATAAAGAATAACTAGATTAAGTGTACACAATATAGAAGGAGAAATAAAACAAAACTTGTCATTTCTGATAACCAAAGAGATCAGGAAGAAAGAAATGAAATGGCATGGTTGGACTTATTTAAATGTTTCTTTATGTGGAATCATAAGAAATTGTCTCTAATCTCTTGTACTGAAAGAAAGAGTATGCTGGAAAGAGATTTAGTCTTGTAGATTAACTGTGAAGTTAAAGCCTGATGCTTTCATCTTGTTAGTCAAAGTACTGCAGTGGCTGGATATATGACACAGTTTAGCCAGAGTATTGGATTGATAGTTGCTTACAGGTTTGAAGTTATTGGAAGGGAAGAATAGAAAGCACTGCTGAACAACATTGGCATGCATTCCTCAGGTCATATTGTTTAAACAAGTTAAACAACTTCTGTGTCATTCTAAAGACGCACAGGTAAAGTGACTTGACGTGTTTGATATGAATCTGAACACAACTGGATCTGTATTTCTTTCAAGGAAATTCTCCAAAAGCATAGCATTCACCAAGACAAGAAAAATTGAAAAAAGGGGCTTGAGTAAAGAACAAGAGGAAAAAGTGAAATAGAAGCACATCCAGAAGAGGATAAATCCTAAGAAATTAGATACACTTACTATGCTAACCTCACTTTGTGAGGTTAGCTCTAGCATGTGACACCAACTTTTATATAGCTTTCATGTAGAAAATCAATCTGGGAAAGAGTTAAAAGCCCCAGACTGCCCTAACTGTAGGAACGATGCAGAGTTTTGCAAACTCGTTTATCATGTTTATCATATTCCCAAGTTTTCTGAGTTTTCTCCAGCATTCCCCAAATCATTGTTAACAACCCCCACAAAAGCTCATTACCTCATTATTAAGCCTGCTGATCTGCTGTTTGGTTTCTTCTGCTTTGATAACAAGCACAGCAGCACCAATTTCCGACTCTGAAAATAATTGAAATGCATGTAAATGAGAGAAGTATAACTTCAAAATAGCAGTGCTATTCTTACACTTATCCAATGCCTTAAATTTAAACCTAGTTTGCATTTGTATCGAATGAAAATAAAATCTTGTGTATAATGTGTAAGAAAAGCATGATGAATAAAGTTCATACTGCTCTCCTCAGTCTGAATCTGAAAGGACTGAAAATGACAACCCTGGTGTGACATGTCAACTGTTTTACTGTTTTTAAAAATCAGAGATACAATTAAGCTTCTATTATTATTTTTCTGTTTGGCTTTGAGAGGAACAAATGTGTCCTGATAGCCTCCATGCAAAAAGTACATAACTATGTGAGGATTGTTTACTAGTGAATGAAAGGATGTTGGAAACAGTGTGAGCTGCACTAATTGTCACTTCAGCATTAGTCCACCGGTCTCTCTCTCTGTCTCTTCCTTTCTCTCATTTTTTTTTTCCATGTTGATGTGCTCTGCTCTTCTGTGGTGCTATTTTATCAACCTTTTCAGATTGTAGGTCATTTAAGGCTTCCTAAAACCTCTGGCTATTCAAGGCTTTCACTCTTTTACTTCTAAAAATCTAGATACTTCCATACTCCTCCACTAATGTAAATACCTTTAACAAAAATTGAGAGCCAAGTTTCCATATGAATTCATGAATTATTAATGAATTCTTCATGACTTAAAAAATATCTGGTGAAGTAGAATGTTTTTATGTTGAATCTTGTCCTTGTGTTTAGTAGCTTCCATGCCCAAGAGTTTGGGAGCATGTGGCTCCTGGCTGATCCTACAATACTGCTAGGAAAATACAATACTTGAAAATACAGTTTTATCATGACTCTAGCATGAGAACAACAAATGGCCTTCAAGACCCTGTAGTATTTTTCTACAGTAGCTGTTGTGGTACTGAAATGGTACTGAAACTACAGATACATGTTAAATCCATTTATGCCACTTCTGAGAATTGAAGAAACCAAGGGAAACAAAAGCAGTTATGAAAACTGTTTCCTCTAAAGAGTGATTTTCCCAGGCAAAACTCACCTCCAATTGTAGGAGATAACCTGGATTCCTGCCTGAGCTGATCAGAGCTGAAGTCAAAGGTTTGGCTTTCCTCATTATGGTTTCCATCTTCAATACCATCAACAATTCTGTTGAGAAAAATCAGAGTGATGAAGCAATTTCATAAAGACACATTCATAATTATGTTGTCAAAATTACTCCTAAAGGGCGTGTTTTTAAGCAATTGTAAATTTTGCACAACATTGTTTAGAGAAAAGTAAAATCTATTATATTAGTATAACTTTATGTGAGTCACCAAAGATTAAACTTTCTGTTAGAGGTAGGAACGTGAAGCCAGACATAATTAACTGAAGTTTCAAAATCATGTAATCATGGAATTGTAGAACGGTTTGTGTTGGAAGGGACCTTAAAGGTTACCTAGTTCCAACCCCCCACAGAAGTTAGGACTTCTGTGTCCTAACAAAACCTGCATTGTATATAGTTTGTTTTTCCTACCTCTTACCATTCTTTGCTCTACAAAACTAAAGAAGATTTGCTATGCCCTTGCAAAGTTTAACTCTACCTGCATATAACAGTCAGGCTTACTCAGGCAGAACCTAAGCCTAAACATAATATATTTATGAAAGCATCTCTGTAAACCAAGTCAAAAATGCTGTCATACAAATAGCTATTCTCAAATTTGGTTAAAGTAACTAGCTCAGGCCAAGGAGTCTTGTTTGCAGACTGGGTATGTGTAGACCAGCCTTCAATGTCCCAGTTACATTAGTATTGGTATTTGTTCTAACTACTAGAAAAGGTGTTTTTGTCAGTTATTTCTACTTGTGCATTGCAGTTGACCTTCAATTTGCAGTGTCAAGAAATCTAAAGAAAAAAAAAAGGAAGCATTTTATACAATAATCAAGTGCTGCATACAAATAATAGAAAACTGGTATCAGATGGAGGAATCAATACATGTTATTAAAAATATATTGTTATGAATATTTTTTTCTCATTTATAGTAAATTGTGCTATAAAGAGAACTGGAAGTGACTCCAAAAACTGTCAATTGATGGATGTGGAGCATCAATTTCTTGTTTTATCCAGACACAAGCTTCAGAATTTGTCTTAGAGTAGGCAAATGAGTTAAGTATTAATCAGGAAGGGCTGAAGCAGACAGTTCTTGGCCTCTCAGTCCATGTTGATAACTTTGTGATAATAGAAATATAAGGATATTCTCAAGCAAACCTCTTGACTGAAAATGTTTGGAGAAAGAACAGACAGCATAGAGATATCTGTGGTGTATTTGGCTTGTAATTTAGAGCTTTGTGTTCCTGCCATGTATTCTCGTTCTTGGCTTTTCATGTGGGTTTAGGGCTCTGTGTCATGCCCAAGTGTTCATGATGCCAGCTGAATGGTTAATCTTAACCAGCCTCTGGGAGGAGATGAGACTCAAATGTGGTACTTGAGCTGCTCTGCCCTATACTGTTATCTGCAGCTGGAAACCCAAGTGATTACTTTGTTTGAAATTTGCTATAAAACCTGTTTAATGTCATCTGGCCTCACTGCTTCAAAAAGCAAATTTTAAACACCAATATCCCTTTTGTAGAGATTTCTAATTATATAAAATGCTAACATTTTAACTTCCTTTAAGCACACAGGGGAAAACCCACTCAGACATGACTTGGAATTTATAGATGCTATATTCTTTTAAGTGTTTAAAGACTCAGACTAAAAATAAACCGTATTAACAAGAATAGCTGGCTCTGGACAGCCAAAACCAGGCTTCTGTCTGGAAAACGTGTAATGGGCAAGATGCCCATAAATCATATACAATGAACTGGCTGTGGAGCAACATAATCTAGTGAGTTGAAAACATGAGGGGACAACAGTAATTGGTAAGTCTCACCACTTTCTGAATTAGCTGTTGTACAGTCCTGCATTTTCTCCTGAAGACAGACACCTCCACACCTCAAAGCCGAAAAGCCAGAAAAGATTAACATGTGACCTCATCAGGGCAGGACTGCACTTGTCCATGTGGATCTGAGGATATTCAAGTGCATATATGCCTCCTCCCAGGACGGCCTTTATTACCAATTACTCTTCCTTAATTTTCACAGAATCACAGAATGGTAGGGGTTGGAAGGGACCTCTGGAGATCATCTAGTCCAACCCCCCCGACAAAGCAGCATCACCTAGGGGAGGACAGAGAGGAATGCATCCAGGCAGGTTTGGAAAGCCTCCAGAGAAGGAGACTCCACAACCTCTCTGGGCAGCCTGTTCCAGTGTTCCATCACCCTCACAATAAAGAAGTTTTTCCTGACGTTTAGGTGGAACTTCCTGCGTTGCAGTTTTTGCCTATTGCCCCTCATCCTATCACTGGGCACCACTGAAAAGACAATGGCCCCATCTTCTTGAGACCTGCCCTTCAGATATTTATAAACATTGATAATCTCTTCTCAGTTGTATCTTCTCCAGGCTAAACAGCCCCAGGCGTCTCAGCCTTTCCTCATAAGCGAGAGGTTCCAGTCCCTTAATCATCCTCGTAGCCCTCCATTGGACTCTCTCCAGTATTTCCCTGGCTTTCTCGAACTGGGGAGCCCAGAACTGAACACAGTATTCCAGATGTGGCTTCACCAGGGCAGAATAGAGGGGGAGGAGAACCTCCCTCAACATGCTGGTCACGCTCTTCTTAATACGGCCCAGGATACCATTGGCCTTCTTGGCCACGAGGGCACATTGCTGTCTCATGGTTAACTTACTGTCCAACAGGACTCCAAGGTCCTTCTCTGCAGAGCTGCTTTCCAGCAGGTCAGCCCCTAGGCTGTACTGGTGCGTGGAGTTATTCCTTACCAGTTGCAGGACTCTCCAGTCTGTCCAAATCTTGCTGAATGGCAGCACAGCCTTCTGGTGTGCCAGCCACCCTTCCCAGTTCTGTATCATCGGCAAACTTGCTGAAGGCACACTCCATCCCTTCATCCAGGTCACTGGTGAAGATGGTGAACAAGACCGGACCCAATACTGATCCCTGGGGAACACCGCTAGCTACAGATCTCAAACCGGACTCTGTGCCACTGATCACAACTCTCTGAGCTGTATTGTTTAGCCAGTTCTCAATCCATCTCAGAGTCCTCTCATCTAACCTATACTTCCTGAGCTTACCATTGAGGATATTATGGGAAATAGTATCAAAAGCCTTGCTGAA
>VZZY01009552.1:0-100803 GCA_013400335.1 Eurystomus gularis
GTTAATTTTTCTGGGGAGAAAGCTTCAGCTATTCCATGCCATGGTGACTCATGCCCTGAGGGCCAGTTCTGGGTTCTTGGGCTCCATGCATTTACCAGCTTCCCTGCCTGGGTATGGCTTGTTTAGTTCATTGTTTTTCTCACTCTTGTCATTGCTGTTGTTATCGTGATTGTTCCTTGTCTGTTACTGTATTAAGTTCTCCTTATCTCAACCCAAAAAGGCATTTTAAACCCCTTTGTCTGAGAGGTGGGGGGGCCAGGGCAGCGGGAACTGAACCACCGCAGTGGCCCAGATTAAACAGCTGCAATTCAATCTGTTGGATTGACTGTGCAAGAGTCGATGACTGCTTATCTTCAAGCTGTAGATTTGTCAGCTGAACAGCCCTTGAATTATTTTTCAAGACCACTTCTTGCGAGTAGCTGCTAATCCTTGACCTTGTGTGGTTTGGTCTTCTCTGCTTCTCTGGGAGTGAAAGGAGAAAGAAAAAAACCCCAAACATTGTGTGGGGGTATCCTTTGACTCAGGGAGAAGAATGAAAAGTTTCTTTTCCTTCCCAACTCTCAGAAGCCCAGAAGCTCACACCATGTTTAAAAGCTCTCATATTTTGAAAAGTGCAGTTGGTCTTGTCTTAGCCCACTGGTAGATCAGGTAAAGTGGTTGAGATTGAGTAAAAGTTCTGGAGTCAACAACTCTACTCCTAGGTTAATGGGATATTTGCATTAACTACTTGACTGCTGCATCTTCACAGCCATCCTCCTTCTTTTTCCTTAATTCAGTGAAGCTTGTGCTCTTTTCTGCACAGTTGCTTGGTTTCCACAGGGGCAATGAAGTGTGACTCTTACTCAGATTAGGCTTGATGGTTAGGGAGCTGTTGTGAAAGGCATGAAGCATCTCAGGTGAAAAAGGATTTGAAACAGCTGCTCACGTCTGGGAGAAATGCTCTGACAAGTAGGTCCAGCCCTGCATGTTTTCATGAGCTACATTTGGAAGAAGAAAAAATTGAAAAGTTTGCTAAGAAAAATACAAAGCTCAAAGGAGCTTGCAAAGTAGGCAAGTCATCCTGCCTCTGTGTAAACAGTAAATAATGAAATAATTTAAAACAAACAAAAGAATGAAAACTTTTTTTCTGTACAAGCTTCACTGTATAAATCCCTAAATCAGGTAGAAATGTCTTTTAGGACTGATTTTTAAAAAATTATCTGTATACTGTCTGGCATACTTCAGTGTTATTTCATAGCATTTTCATCAGTGGTTACAATAGCAGACTGAAATTGAAATGCATGCGTTTCTTAGGTATGAAAATTTCTAGGTAGGGAAAGAAAAACACCACCTGGTTAGTTTCTTTGGTTTTGTTTTTTTCCTGATGTTTGCTTCTGACGCTTAAGTAAATTTACATATTTTTTTTGTTCAAGTCGGTAGTATACATTCTTTCATTAGCATACTAAACCTGTGGAATGGAACACTTGCTAGGAGCTTTTCAAAACCACAACTGGCTAAACCCACAAGTGGAAAGTAAAATGAGTAAGGATGACAGGCTGATGACTTGGAGTTGGTTTATATCACTGCCAGGCCCAGAAGACAGTGTTCTTATTTCAGTTTTCTTCCGTGTGTTAGGATCTAGCCCTAGTCCCACCGGAGTGTGAGATACTCTCCACTTAAAAAGGTGTTACGGTTCTGCAGTGTGTGTTTGTATCCTCCTTGAAACACTCAGAGGCTTATACCAAAGATTGCATCAATCCTTGATGTATCTCTTTATGTAGTTCTAACCCCACAATATAATAATTTCTGAAGTTGTCATCAAGTTTGTTTCTATTGGAGGCTATGCAAAAACACTAAGAACCGTGCAACTTCTGGAACCTGTACTTTGAAAGTAGGTGAAGATTTGTGTTAAACAAGAGATAGTAATTCAGTCAAATACATATACTAAGTCATTGCCATATTGTAAATCTGGATTTAAAATTATAATCCATTTGAAGTGAATTAGACTTAATTATGATTTCAGCTCAAAATAACTGCAACAATATTGCTTCTTGAAAAGGTTTGTTTAGTAAAATCCTGCTCATTTTGTAAATTGAATTGCAGATGACATAGGTTCCATAAAAATCACTTTAATGGTTACTTTCAGTGTGAAGAATTCCAACACTGGTTTTACAGTGACAATAGAGATTTGCTCTGAAATGATACTCTATTCATTTTAAGATAGGGAGTGGGTTTTTTTAAGCTGTCTGGTTGTTTTTTTTAAATTACACTTTAATAAAAATGTTGAATTTTTCTAATACTTTTAGTCAAGGTTAGAGTCAATTCTGTATGAAAACTCACATTTCAGCCAAATGTTGAGAGATACTATTTTAAAAAATTTCAGATCCTGATTTTCAAAGACTAGAATCCAAAAGATCTGACAGCAGAATTGCAGCAACAAAAGTGAATCGTGTTATTGAAATTCTTTGAAGTTTGGCAAACTTTGTCAGAAACGTATTTTCCATGAAGAATTCTAAAGCCATAATGAATTTCTAAATTCTTGTGAATGTTAGTGTTAAATATTAGAATTAGATTCAATGACTCTCCTGCAAAATCTTATCCAAACAGTATTTAAATAGCTGGAAAAGACAGCTTGCTATGGATTTAAATGTTGTAGGGTTTTTTTTTGGACTGCAACTGGGATTTTTTGCATCTGTTGTTTGTGAGTGCATAGTTTACTTCCCCCTGAAGACATCTGCGCATTAAACTACTTAAGTAGGACTCAGTTTCAGCTGTGGGAGAAGGGATGTGTGGGTGTGATGTGGGGTGTATGTGGAAATCCGATGTGTTGAATTGCCTTGTTTTCGAGTTTTTTGAAATCCTTTTCTAATTTGTACATCAGGTTCCATATACAAAACAGAGAAAGTCATCTTGGTATTCTCCGTTACATGCTTCAGCTCAGTGGTTAACACACTACAGGATGGGATGGAAGTACAGATCCGTGGCACGGGTTGAGGGGGTTTGTGTTCGTTCTTCCTCTGAGATTCAGAGCGAGGATTTGAATTGCGATGTGCAGATCTCATCCACTGAATTTGGAATGTGTGGAGTCTCTCTAAGCTATTCCAAATTGTAGATATGTGATTTGCTTTACATTAGATTGCCTTGAAACCCATGTACAAATCTGTATTTTATGGTCTCGTAGAACATAACTGATTGATGCCGACAGGCAAAGTGAGTACATTTTTGTGCTGAAGAATAGATTGTGGAAGCAGTGAAATTGCTACAGCAATGGATGTCAGCAGAGTTGGCATAAGAAGAACCACCCTGATGGATTAAATACGATCCTGATACTTTCTGTGTGTCCTGAATTCAGAGAGAGGGTGTTGGGAAGAGTGGGATGGAGAGCAGCTCCCTTTTTCTGTTGATGTGAGTGAAGTAAAGTTGTGTGAAATACATTCTGGTTCTCCAGAAAGCTGAAGAAGATGGAATGAATGACACTGCATTAGTTTGTGTAACTGCCACCTAATTCCTTCCTAGGGGTGATTAGACACAGCAAACGTGTCTACAGCTTCTCTTGAAGTTGTCCCAAAATTGGTGGAAGACAGATTTTTCTGTACTCTGTCCTCTATGCTTCAGGTGTGACCTCAGGGAATGGTGAAATTGGATCAGATTTTGTGCAGACTGGTACATGTGTGTAGCACATGTGAAGTGCTGGGGCCTGAGCTGTGGGTCCCAAGTTGGAGTTGACCTGTGGCTGAGTCACCTGGCCCACCTGTGGCTCTGCCCTCACCCAGGTGGTCGTGGTTGGGGTGGTGGGTGAGGCCAGGGCTACTTTAACCAGGAGCTGAGTAGTTGGAGGAGCTTCCTGTTGGGTGTGGTTTGTGTTGAGGCTTGTTGCATTTTGCTGAGCAATCTGTGTGGTGTCCCTCTATGTGAGGGGTCCCTGAGGGAGCCATCTCTGTCTGTTGTGTCCAGCAGGCGATGCTGGCACCACAGTGGGCAGCGGAGGAACTGGGGCCACAGGAACCTATGGCAGGACTGTCTGAAAGAAGAATTCTGAGGGGATGTTGCTGAATTCAGTGTTGGCCTGTGTGATCAGGCAACTGATGGCAGCATAAAATGATGACGGCTGAACCAGCACAACAGCAGCCTAGGTAGGTTCAAGATGTTTCTCAGCCAAACTGGGTGGATGGCAGCAATGTGCCCAGCTAGTGCACCTTGAATACACCTGGTAAAGAAAGCTCTTCAAACTGGTAGCCACATCACTCATAATTTGTTTCCTGTTGGCCTGAAGAAGTATTTTCAGTGCTTTTGAATCACTGACAGGTAATCATACTTGTCTTTGATGTTTTTAAAAAACGAATATGAGTAAGGATATCTGTGCAGGTAAATCAAACAGTCTGTTGTAGTCAAAGAATCTCTTCAAATCCAAAGGAAACATGAAATACCTTTTTAAAAATACCTCTTGGAGAAAATGTGTGTGGTTTTTGGTTGGTCATGTTTGTTGGTTTTTTTTGGTTTGTCATTGGTTTGGTTTTTTTTTTGTTCCTTTCCTAAGAGTTAGGAAAGTAAGTAGCTGTTAATAATGAAAACATGTAAATGAACTCAGTAAGTACTTGAATACCAGTCAGTTATTTGGTGTTTTATTTCACTACTTTTTCCATTGAGTCATCTTCTTTGCAAAGTGATAGTCTTTTACAATTAAATTGAATTTTTATAGCATAGTATCTTCATCTCAGTACTTTAAAAAGGGAAAATACAGTCTAAACAAATCACAGTGTAAATGTCAGTCTTAATGCCTTCCCCTCCCCAGGATCATAAGACACAATTAATGGTTACATTGTCTTCTAGTTGTTCACAGGGAGAAAACAGTGCATGCACTGACAAGTTCTGGTTATCTCTGATGGATGGTTTGAATTTCAGGAGTAGATAGAAACTGTACAAGACTGGATTTTCAAATATTTGACAGTGTTTTGGCCTATAAACTGCACAAGCGGTTGAGAGAGAGGAGGTTGTAAGACATTCTAATGTCTTTAACTGTAAACAAGGAAACAGATCTATGTAAATTGGAAAAAAAACCAAACAGTTTTAATGTAACCAGGCTTTCAGGTAACAATATGAAGACAGATTCTGCCTGGGTGCAGTAGGTGAGGAAGTCTGCAGTTTTAGTGATTCAGGTTATGTTGTGATTTTGGACATCTGGACCAAAACTCTCATTGTTGAGTCAAATTTGAGTTATATTGGTCAAGAACGATAAGAAAGAAGCATTGCATAATTTGAATATATTTTTATTGTCAAAGAGAGGCAATATTTAGAAATAAAAATAGTCAAGAAACAGGTTTCACAGTCTTGTAGAAGTGTCAAATTAATACTTACTGAATGACAATGTGAGCAGATTACTCTTTGTGGGTGTTAACCTGATGAATACTGCCCCAGGCTAATCAATCCATAGGCACCCTAAATGTCTGTGCAAGCAAAGTTAGTTAACTAATTTGAATTGGTGGGTTTGACTCCAAAAGTTTTGAATCATACTGGCATGATCAGTGGAACAGCTGACGGCTTCAAGTTGTAGCAGGGGAGGTTTAGGTTGGATATTAGGAAGAAATTAATCTATTGAAAGAGTAGTTAGGCTTGGAACAGGCTGCCCAGGGAGTGGTGGAGTCACCATCCTTGGAGGCGTTAAAAAAACGAGTAAATGAGACGCTTTGGGACATGGTCTAGTGGTCAAGAAAATGTTGGGATGAAGGCTGGACTTGATGATCCTAGAGGTCCTTTCCAACCTAAATGATTCTATGATCTCAGTTAAATCACAAGCTTCTTGTAAGAAGGAAAATAAATCAGAAAATGCTTAATTATTGTTTCTCTTAGTAGCAGAGACAGTTTATGTTAGTCTGGAGTGCACATGAAACTACGACCTAGATCACTGTGCTTACACTAATACAGGTAGTACTTCGCATTAGCAGTGTGCAATATATAAAATGGAACTCACACCAGATATTGTGGATATGATTGCTTATCAGCAATGACATTGGTAGAGGACAATGTGAATATCTGAGTAAAGTTTATAATTGCTGATATTATTCTGACTGTATTTGGAGCTTAAGTGTTTTCCAATGCATTTTTGAACTCTAGGCCTTCAACAGTTAACTTGGTGTAATGATTCAATTTATGGTGTCCTAACTGCCCTTCATCACTTCCCCTGGATAAATTTCTTCATTACGTTTCATAATTGTAATATGAATTAAAAAAGAAACAACCTATTGAAAAAACACACCCCAAAAAACCTTGAAAGCAGGATTTTTAAGTGTGGAATGCAAATTATGGAAGACTTCTGAGAGCAAATAATGCGCTTATGCAGATTAAACCAGTTCTCAGAGGGCTTCTTGCAAGTTAAGACACGTAGAGATAAAATTTAAAAGGCTCCACAGTCCGTTTCAAATTAAATTTGAATTGCTTTCAAACTTAGACCCCCTCCTTTGTTTCACTTTCTAGAAGTCTAGTTATCTCACATGCTATCTAAATTGCCTCTTTTTACTTCAAGATATAATACATTAGGAATTAGAGTTTGTCAGGTGAAGTGACCTTTGGATTTGCATTGCCTGAGAAGAAAAATGACCTTTGCTACTTGCTTTCATTGACTCATTCTAACCACAGTATTGATGGATATTCAACCTATTCCTATTGCAGATCTCTCTCTCACTTTCCATACTAATATATTAACATGGCAGGAAGCCTTTGCTGCAGTAAAATATTGAAAGAAAGTATTACTGTTTATGCAACAAAAAAAAGTACAACATTTTGCCCTTGACTGCCCGAAGTAGATAGGAGTGTATAACAGAAGTCAGATTTTGAGTCTTGATTTTATAAAAATATTTACTGTAAACTTAGGATAAAAATAATGACAGTCTTTATGTAATTAGTTTATTCTGATGTGTTTGGTTTTGTGGGATTTTTTTTTTTTAGAAGTAGTACAGTGTTTTACAATTGTTAAAATACAGTACCGGAGTAATTTAAGGGTACATACAATGAGTTCCCTCAGAAAATTGGTTTTGTTACTAATTGTGTATATGATGCTTGAAACCTTAAAATATTTTATTTATATTTGGAAATTGAGAATCACGTCTTTTTTTGTATCTTATCTCTTACAAGGGCCTTTTCTCATTGTCCTTTCTAAAAGAGTGTTTTCAGGTCCAATTCTAAGAATCTTTCTCGAGACACTGAAGAAAAATCATTCTACTTAGAAAGTGGGGAACTGTCATGATGCTTCCATATAACTAGTCAGATATTTCAGCAGCAGAGCAATTACTGGTCTAATAGCTGAAATAATTCAAGAAAATGTTGAGTGGCTAGAAGCTGATTTTATTTTTTGCAACTAGGGATATGATAGCAAGATTGGAACTGGTAACGATGACAGACACAGGATATTTTCCTCTGTAACAATATCGTAATAGAGCCTTCATATATAAATGTCATAGGTAGGCTTACTGACCTATCCACATATTACATTCGCTGGGAGATGGGGCTTGTCTGACAGATCTTTTGTTTTATTCTCCTGGTGACAGAGGTTACATAGCTGACAAGAGTCAACTTTTTTTAAGTCTATAGGAAAAAACATAGTTGTGATGAAGAACCTCTGTACAGAATTACTCTGCAGGTGAAGAATTGGACTAACATACTAAAAACCTAGAAACACAATCCAGATGGTGTGATGTTTTACGTTTCCAAAGATCAATTTTTGAAAGTTATTCATGTTGTTATAAATAGAATGATAAAAAGAAAGGTTTTTATTTTGAAACAAAAATACATTACAGATACACTAATACAGTATTTGTAATGTCAAATCTAACTTGAAATAATTTCCATTCTTATCTAGATAATCTTGTAAAGAATGAGAAAATCATGGAAAACCACTTTTTGATGTTTCTGTTTGAAGATGTTTGAAGTTACTGTGTTTTTATTTTTAATAAACTGACAGATTTTCTTGAATGTATTAGTATTTAACGAGATATTTTCTAAAGATTAAGATTTCCTATTATCTATATCTTGAATTTCCTATTGAAATAGAGTCCTTTCAGTTATTTAATTTTGTTCTTCTGCATCTAAGCACTTTTCCTTAATCACATACATTTAACAGTTACTACCTTTTATTAATGTGCTTTATAAAGCTCAATATTATTATACAATTAATGGATGAAATGTGTCTATCAGGTGTAAGGATGTACACCACGTTAACTGCTAACTTTGTAAATACTGTACTACAATCTTCTTGCCAGGCACTAAAAGATATCCAAGCACAGTCAGAACTTATACAGTATTGCATACTTTTTCTTTTTTTATTATCAATGACTAGGATGTAACTGAAAAGGAGTGACATGTAATAATTAGTTAGAGGAGAGTGGATTCTATAACTCCCCTCCTCCAGGATTTGATTGTTTTGTGTTTCAGAAACTCAGCCATATTAAATTATTTTTTAGTATATATATAAAAAAACAACTGGCCACAGTTATTTAAAGATATCACTTCCTCCAAAAAAAAAAAGCTCTTAAGAAATTAGCTGACATTTGCCTGAGGTTCCCAGTCATCCTCAGCACTGAAGTGCGTGGCTCTGTGCTATGTTGAAGTGCTTTGTCTCCTCTAAGAAATAAAATCAACAACAAAAATGGCATCTTAAATACCCACAGTCATAAAGAAAAAGTTACTCAGTTAAAAATCCCTCTCCCTCAAAACAAAGACAAATAACAAAAAAAAACCAAAAAAGAAGTGCAAGCCACCCCCCCCAGCAATGGAATTAATCCAATAATTATTCCCTACCTGGGAGACCAATATGCTCGTATATTCCAGCTGCTCCATATGGACAGGTAAAGCAAAGACTGCAAGTTTGGATGTACAGAACTAAAAACATACGGCAGAAATCAGAAGAATCTCATAGAGATGGAGACTTTCCTTTTTTTTTTTTTCCTCTTAGAAGAGGTAAATTTGCATCTGCTCTGATGCACTGTCAATCAGATAAGCATGAGGGCTATGGGATGGTTATTACCAGTTTAATACCTGTCATACTACTTACCCATCACATCATGCACAGCATGAGGACATCCTTGCAGCTCCAGAGGACAACATGTGTTGGCTTCCACTCCTGTTTCACAAATTAATTTTGAAAAGAAAGGATAAAAAAAAGCCTAATAGGGAAAAGAGATTCTTTTTTATGAAAGCCAGTTGTAAACATTTGACTTCAAAAGTTTTGCTTGACTTGGATGCTGTTCATGCTGATTCTGCTCCCCCTTTTTGTGGTAGTGCTGAGGTCACCTTACTGAAAAAACTCAGCCTGGTGCCAGCTGATTGCTACAGTCATCCACTATCTACTGTCATTATTAATCACTTTTTTTTTTAGTGAGTTGCTCCTTGCCTTTTCTTCCGTGGATGAAGCATGCAGCAAAAGTTTTAGGCAGCTGAAAGATGTGCAGAATAATAGATTCTAATGTGAAATAATGAGCTTACTGCACTGAGAATCTAACCAGGAAAGATGAAAAAAAGTAACTATGGACTTTTTGCTTCTAAATCTGTATCTTTCAGAAATAAGGAAGGAAGTAAATTCTTAACCTATAGTCTTGTTTTTGTCCAATTCTTTTGATTATTTGTTGAAGTTTTCATTTGAGTCATTCCTTACACTCAATGTTATTTTTGCATTACTCAGTCTTAATCCCCTTAAACTCTTTCAGATGAGTACAAGTTACACTTGAATCATGATTGAGTGATTTTTTGCATGCATGACCTTGTCTGTTTTTTCAGGGAATTGCAATAAATTGCTTTGAAGAAAAGAGCAGGCACTGAAGTGATGATTTCCTTGGCTTCGACTCCATACACCATCTGCATTAACCCACTGTGAGATGTGTTTAGTTCTGCTAGGTAGAATATGGAGCGTATCTCCTGCCTCAGAAGACAAGCTGAAAGCATGTATAATTTGTATTTTGCTATGCTTCACTTTAGATTAACAAAAGCATAATGTATGCTCTATGTTATTTCTTCAAGAAGAAAAAAATTTTTTTAAAAAATCCTGTAGTGTATTTCTTGGTTGTGAAGCACTGCTGAAAGACTGTGTGTACGTATGTGTCAATGTATTTTTATATAGCTGCAGTCATTCTTCTTGGAAATACTGTAAAAGTTTCCATATTTGATGGGTATAATTGACTACCCTCTTTATAATGGATGAGAAGTTGCCATGCGTTTGGTGACTGTAATTTAAATGCTTTAAGAAATTTGTGTGAGAAATTTGAAGTTGATAAAAGTCTTGGAGGTCTGTGCTTTATCTAAAATTATCACTGGAGGAAAAATAACATAGCAAACAGCAAACCAGTCGTGTCTAGGGTCATATTCACAACTCAGTGGGTCAGGTAGCTCCTCTGAAATTGGTATAACAAGGTGATTTATATTTGCTGAGAATCTGGCTTCTTTGTCTCTAAAGTCTTGAGAAATTTTTATGAGCATTTTTGGTTAGAGGAGTGGAAAAAGTCTCTTTCTACTGCCCGGATCTGACCTTGGAAGATCTAAAAGAGGCAGGAACAGAGTGGTTATTCATGAAAGAAATAGTGCAGAATGTTTTTACTTTTCATTCACTTTGACTCTTAGAAACATCATCACACTCTAATGGCAAGATTCAGGTAACCTGTTTGTATGGGCCAAGGAGAAGAGAGACTATCCGCAGCATAAACTCATCTGTTTGGCAGTTCTCCAAGAAGTGAAAATCCACTTCTCTTTAGAATTAGCAAGAGATCCCTGACCTCATTTCATTTATTGCATTCTCTGCATCTTCACTCTTTCTGATCAAATGCAGGTTGACTCTTTGACTGGAGGTAAGAATAGCTAGTGAGAGGCGTACTATCCACCTTTGCTCATGTAGTTAAATAACAGTTTTCTGAAATGACAGGTTCCTGAAAGGAGTTCTTTTTGTCACTGATGTTTTTTTCTCAAAAGAATGGATTAATAAACAGATTTTTTTTTTAATTAATTTTTTGGGGTTTGGGGATAAAGCTGGCATTGTTGAACCTACAGCAACTGTGACCGACCATGGCTTTTGACACTGAAAAAATACTTTGTAAAGGAAGACTATGAAGAAAATAATGAACCAGTTAGAGGGAATGTAGTCTAGAAAAAAAGTGTTTCAAAGTATATCCACAACCAGTTGAAAAATGGTACCAGGAGAGAAGTAATGATTGATCTGTTGTCAAAGTGAAGACTTGTGAGATATAACCACCTGTGATTCTGCAGGAGTCTGGTCTGAACTTTTTTCTTCCTGTTCTTTTTCTTTTAATTGTTGATACTTTTGTGGATCCTGTGTTTTTCTGGATGAATAGCAAACACCTTGCCTAAATTTGTGGCGCGGGTGAAGAAGTGAAGCAGCCATACTGGCTAATAAACACGTTGTATAGTTAATTATTGGACTTGATGGATTATAGGGATAAACACACCATTCTGCATACATGTAGAAATAACCTAACATAGAAGTAAAAAGATAAGGCACGGTTGGTCTAGATGTAGCCTTTGGACAAGAATATAAGTTGCTAAATTTTATTTTAGTAAGTAACCATAAGGGTTGCTGTTGATAAGAAGACAAACATACTTCTGGGCTGTATAAATAGTGTATTTTTTTATAATGTAAGAAATTAGCTTATGCCTGACTCTGTAAGGGTAATATTTCCTAGTAATACTGTGCCTGGTTTAAGAAATCTGTACCTCAAAAAAGATGTGAACTGATTAGAGTTCCAAGAAGCCAAATAAGAATGGCTCAAAATCTGGAAATAAGGATCCATGTTGGGAGACTGAAGTAAATACAGATGTCCAAAGAAGAGGTTCTTAAGAAAAAAACAGGATCATACATCTTTATACACAAAGTATTCTGCAAGAAGATAGGCAGTAATCTGCTCTTTGTGTTGTCTTTATAATATAAAAGCACAGGGTTTTAATGACAGTGAAGAATGATGCTTTTTGTTTGAGTACAAACGGCTCCTAATACTAGAGTACATGGATTAGGTAAACCGTGGAATATGCTTTTTTATTTCAGGTTCTTAAAGTGAATTTAAAGGACATGATCTTGGACGCACCAGGAAATTTAAAGGGTAGTTTTTTACATCTATTTTTCTAGAATTCTGTGCCTATAATTGTCATCATCTCAAAAGATCTGGATACAATGAATGTGGTTGCCTAGGCCCTCTGGCATACCTGCAGGCTTAGGAAGTGAATAATGAATATTGGCCATAGGTAATTCTAAGGATCAATGCAACCTTATTTTACAGTAGCTTCCTGGAAACGAGTTTCTATCTTTTTATATTTAAAAGCTTAAAGTACAAATCTGAAAATCTCCAGGTCCCTGTAGTAACATCCTTGCATTTTTATCTATAAGAAGAATATTTAGGATTAAGGTATTCCTCTTGACTGTGGTTTGAGCTTTAGTTTAGGGAGAAATTATTTTATTGTCTAAAAATACCTTCCCTTTCAAAACTTTAAACAGTTCTAATTTTTTCTTTTTTCATTGTGGATGGTCATACTCCAGTGTTAACTCTTACTTAAAGGGCAGTATCATAGCTGTTTTATTAATCAGGGATTTTTTTTTTTTTTGAGTCTGTTATATGTGGAGAATGTTGTCCCGTCTAATTTGTATTTCTGTTTCTTCTGTCTTAAAAAATACATATTTCTTTGCCCTTTCTATTCATTCCATCTCTGCTAAATGTGGAGCTAACTTTATATATTTTTGAATGTATTTTGTTATAACGTCTTCCATTTATTTGAAAAATGCAGTTATTATACATAATTTGACCACATATGAGAAGAGTCAGAGCTCAAAATCTATACAATTTGCTCATTTAAATTGCAAAGTACATGTTCAAAAAAGCAAAGCAAAATCCCTCTCTTTTTTCCCTTTCCTCAAACTTGTTACCTAAGAGCTGTAATTTTCAATTCTAGTATTATGATATTAAGTTATCTTCATTCTGGTTGCTTATTTAATTGAAGCAAATGATCAGTACTTAAGCTAAATAGTATGCACATGGAAAAAAACCCTCATTCTCTAATTGCCTCATTGTGTTTATTGATCTATCCTATGGATATTCTACTAGAAAGCAGATTGGATATGTGAAGTCCTAACCAATTCTCCTCATTCCATTATTCCTTCTTTTGTCACTCCAGCCAGACACATGGAATTGCCCAGTGGAGACAACGAACCAACATTTCTTTTTTGGTTTATCAGAATGTTAAAACTGAAGTTGAAAAATGTATTCTTCACCTTCTGTTAAATGTGGCGGTTTCTATTCAGGCAGAAATTCAGTGCCTTGTTTATGATTAATACTTGGAAATAGCTGACTTCCAAACCAAACTCTTTTATGGTCAAGGTAGTCCAGTTACAAGTTTAAGGGTTTTGGTATATGTCATGTACTCTTTTGCAGTTATGAAGGCAATGAAAAGTGGGCTGATAAAAGCTTTGTATCATATATTGCTGCAATTTGCTTCCTTACTTGGGTTTATCAATTTGTTGTTATAAATGTGTGCGGTGCTGGTATGTAACTGGTAATGCTTCAAGTTGCGATGGAACCAAATACTTTCAAAACAACCGTATCGTGAAATAGAAACACTGGACTTCTTATGCAAATATCTAAAATCAATGATTTGGTTAATTTGGATTTAGTTTCTACTGATTAATACAGGAAAAAAGCTTGAGGTGAAAGCTGGTAAATCTCCATTTCTTTATGGTATCGGTTTAAATTTGGAATTAAAGTATATATCCCTTTTTGGAATACAGTCTTATTAACATTGTCAAATAGCAGTTCTTCTAATTAGATATTACACAACTTCTGAATATATTAAAATAATTCCAATATCATGTGACTCTATATTTAGAATAATCCCATTTTTTAAGGAATAACAGAACTCATCTGTGATTTGTAACAGCACAAATGTTTTTTTGTGGTTTTTTACCCGTTTTGATACTTACGCAAGTAACTTACATATTTTCTTACTGGAAGTAAATAGAAACATCTACCTTTTTAACTTAACTTCTTTTGTTTTTCCTATGCTAATACTGTTATTTTTATCATTATTTTTACCAATGTTGGCACATTGCCCTGTGTTTAGTTTAATGGAAATATGTTCTTGTACTTTTCAGAATGACTATTTTTACTTCTGTACGGCTGCTACAAAGATTTATTCTATACAGCGTAATCTCATACCATTAGGCATAACTCATAATAGCTGTTGTTACACTCATTTTTTTCTTTATATATTGTGCTGGCACTCTGAAAAATCATATAATTTGTTAAAGTTTTTTTCTCTTTTCCCAAACACTGAGAAGTTTTTAGTCTTTTATGCTTTGCCTTTTTTGCAAAGTCTTTTCTTGTAGTACTTTTTATTATCTCAAGACTACTGTCTAGACTCTTAGCTATATTCTTGATAGCTATTTGTATAACTTAATAGATTATAACTGTTTTGATTAACATAGAATTTTTTCAGATTTGTCTCCAAATACATTGTTCTAGATACTCATCTGATTTTTAATATGCACATTTATTTTATAATCTTATTGTAAAGGATCATTCATATACTTATTTCCATAAAGTGTAGTAGTCCTCAAATTGCAGTAACAGTTTTCAGTGGTAAAAATAAGATCATGAACTTCGCAGAATAAATTCAATTTCTATCCTTTGAGAAGTTCTGGAATACATATTTGAAGTCTTTCCATAGCATATCACCATCACCACACCTGTTTTGACCTCTGATGATTTCACAGTTGATCTTCACTGCCTGGATAACTAAATATTGTTTAATGTCACACAAATATCTAGTTCTGACATTAGATGCTATTGACAGTCAAAAGGGCAAACCACATCCTGGGTGCATCAAAGACACTATGTCCAGCCAATCAAAAGACATTATTATCCCTCTGTATTTGGCTTTGGTGCAGCCTCACCTTGAGTACTGTGTACATTTCCAGACCACAAAAGTTAAGAAGGATGTGGAGGTCCTTGAATGCGTCCAGAGGAGGGCAACAAAGCTGGTGAAAGGGATGGAAAGAATGTCCTATGGGAAGCAGCTGAGGACACTGTCTAGTATGGAGAAAGGAGACTGAGGGGTGATCTCATTGCTCTTTACATTGCTCTTTTGCTTGTTGAGAAGGGGAAGTGGAGAGGGAGGTGCTGGTATCTTCTCCCTGGGGTCCAGTGACAGGACTCCTGGGAATGATTCAAAGCTGTACCAGGAGAGGTTTGGACTCAACATGAGGGAGCATTTCTTTACTGAGAGGGTGGTCAGACACTGGAACAGGCTTCCTAGAGAGGTGATCATTGCCCTGAGCCTGTCAGTGTTTAAGAGGCGTTTGGACAACGCCCTTAACATGTTTTAATTTTTGGTCTGCCCTGATCTGGTCAGGCAGTTGGACTAGATGATTGTTGTAGGTCCCTTCCAATTGAAATAGTTCTAGTCTAGTCTGGTCTATTCTATTCTTCAGTATTATACAATGAGTCTTTGGGGCAGTTGAAGATGTTTCCAGTATTTTTTATAAGAATCACTTAAATATAACAAAAGCTCCTTGCACTCTGAAAAGTGCTCAATTCAGAAATGAGTGTCATCTTCGGATCCTTGCTGTATTGTTGCCTAGACATATAATTTAACTTGTACTTAACCCAGCTCCCATCCATAGAGAAGATTTGTAAATGCAGTTAGATGACAGTTTACTGTCCTTCCAGCCCAGCTACCTCAAGTGTAATGAAGATTGGGATCTCCTGTTAATGTTTTATGTGGTAAAGTACTCTTGTGTGTGGTATGCTCAATTAAAATAACTCATCAATTTTCAAACTTTATGCTAATCCCATGAATTTGTGCTCTTAACTCTGCAAGACATCAGATGTGCAGATTCTATAGCTTCTTGTCCTGCCACTGAGAACTACTGAGAAGCTTCTGTCTGCCACTGCTTTACTCCCTCCCATGAGGTATTTATACAGATTGATGAGACCTCCAGAGCCTTTCCTTCTCCAGCCTGAACAGTCCTGGCCCTCAGCCTCTCCTTGTAAGACAAATGCTCAAAGCCCTCAGTCACCTTTGTGGTGGCCCTTCACTGGACCTACTCCACTATGTCCATGTCTCACTTGTATTGAGGAGCCCACAATTGGACCCAGTGCTCCAGGTGTGGCCTCACCTTCTTTGCTGTGAGGGTGTTCTGATGGCTCATGGCCATTTTGTTGTATCAAACTCAGGACAAGCAGGCAGAGCTCAGGTCACATTATCCACCAAAAGTTAATAAATGCCTTTTGTAAATAGTGCAGTAAAATACCGTTTTACAAGCTATGAATTATGATTGATGTGCACTACTAATATAAAGATAGTAGTAATAATAATTACAAATACTAGAACCTGATGTTAATCTAACAACACTAAAATGTGATGATAAATTAACGCTAAACCACATCTGCCCATTTAGAGAATTTTCCAAGTGCACATAGCATTAATTAAAAGTAAAAATTCACGAAGTAGTTTTAAATGTGAGAATTTTTTATGAATTCAGAGGGAAAAATTGGGGAGCTTACAAAATTTTGAAATGAAAAATCTTTATTGACATGTTTGTCTGGTTTTTCATTTTTCTATTTTTGTGGTAAGTAACTCTAAGTTACTTTAAGTTACTTACTAAGTCACTTTTTTTTTTTTTCCAAAAGAGGTGTTATAACGATTGTTTGCATACTCCCTTTCTTCCCCCAGCATTTTAGAATCACAGAATCATTCAGGGTAGAAAAAACCCTTGGGATCATTGAGTCCAACCATCAACTCTACTCTTAGTTACTCTTAGTTCTCCCCTAAACCATATCCCCCAACATCAACATCTAAACGACCCTTAAATACATCCACGGATGGTGACTCAACCACGTCCTTGATGCTATTGACTCAATTGGGAGGATTTTTAAAAAATTGTATTTCATTTTGGCTGGGATTTTCCCTTTTAGTTTTCTGTTGTATCTTAGATAGACCAAATATCTGTAATTTTGCTGGCATGACTTTCTCTTCTGGTTGAGTGAGCTCGTATTCTCTGGATAGATGTGTTTATTGACTACATTTTATGAGGCACGTTGTATTCTATCTCTGCTGTTTTATTTCTAAGCTTATTTTTTTTCCACTTCAAAGCAAATTTGCTTTCTGGGCTGACTTGCTGAGTTTGCTGCTGCTGAACATTGCAGTCTCGTTTTGTTCATCATTGAATTCTCTGAGGCTGCAACACTGTGTTACTGTATTTACATCTCAGTATAAGGTCTTTTGTTACCAGTTTCTTGGATCATTTGCCAGGAACTTAATTGAAATAAATCTTTGATACTGAGGCCAACATATTTTTGAGAATAAACTCACTCTTGCTGCTGAATCTACTTTCAAAGAAGAATTTTCTGCAGGGTTTTCTATTGCTGTCGTGCAACTGGTCATTATAATTTCTTTTTTTTTACTCTTGAAACAGAACCTATCCTTCACTTTTTTTGTTTTGTTTGAAAGTATGAGTTATGTAACCACTTTACCACTACAAGTAGGGCACCGAAATAAGAGGATGTAGAGTTGTGCTGATTGACAGAGTATAATGGATGACATTTGGCTTTCATATAAGACTTCTATCATAGTTTCTTACTGACTAGTCTGTGGTTTTTTCAGAATTTATGACATATTCGTGAAAGTTTCACCAAAATTATAAAATTTTATTCTGTTTACTTACAGTATTTTTCTTTTCTATACTATCAAATAATCTCGAGCTCATCGCTGGTTAACAGTCAATATATGTATATTCAACAATTTTTTTAACCCATGGATGAAAATAGTGGTTCAAAATTTGACTGTTATATACCCAGTAGTTACTCCATATTAGAACTCCAAAATGCTACTTGGCCTGCTTTTTCCTCATGGGAGGCAACAGCTCCATGATCAAATTGTCTGCTTTATTTAAGATTTTCTCAGGCATTTATGTCCTTCCCATTGTATTTAAGCCAGCCTATCAAAGGGGTCATAATGTGGTATAAAAATAAGAATTTTTTTCAGTGAAACATACAACTATTAATTTTAGATAGACTAGCCTACTTTTTTCTTTTCCCTTGAAGAAAATTTTCAGCTGGACCTCTTTCTCTGCCTTACCCGTGAATAAAAGCTGTAATTACTGAGCTGTTATAAAAAAATGTGAATTAGAATTTCATTTATCTGCATGATTTAATGAACAGTTTTCTCAACTTTTGGGAACTGGAGCCTTTCCTGTGTTAATGAGACATCTGCTAGGAAGTTGTGCTGGATTCAGCTCCATCAAAGATTAAGTAGTCTTCTAGCTCAATATGCTTGACTATGAGGTCTAGTCTCAGATTGCAGAAAGAGGTGAATAAACTCTAAACTTCTACCAGGCTTGACAAGTTAAAGATATTCAGGATTAGGCTATAGACAAACAGCCAAAAATTCTGTGTCAGCAACAATTTAGTTGAATTGTGTTCCCCACTTCTCTGTGTTTTTATAGTTACTCTTAAAAGAAAACTTAAATGAATGTGTATAAACAGGCACTATAAAGATGGTACCTGGGTCCTGAATCATTCTTCTACTGTTATGAGAAAATACATGCAGAAGCTTTTCTTACACTTTCATTGGGTGAGATGAGATATATACACTCACTTGAATGCTCAGAGAGATTTTTGTATGCTCATCATGTTGCGGAAAACAGCTTCTTTCTCAGCCAAGTATGTACTAGGACCAAAAATAATATTATGGTGGGAAGAAATGGAAGCTGTTATATAGGCATTTTTTACAGATTATGTTGGAGGAATTGGTGATGCTGTAATACCTAGCTGATGTCATGTCATCTGTTGAATGCTACCTGATGCTCTAATTTAGCTGGTGTTTCTGCTAGCATGTTGTATGTCCCTTCTGATGGGAAATGTTGATCACAGTTAAACTAGAAGTTAAAACTCTATAGACCTATCTTTTAGCATTAAAAAGAAGGGGAAAAAAAGGTAAAAAAAGCAGATTATATGCCTCTTAACTGCTGTAAATAAGCATTCTAGGAAGATGGAGACCACTGATGCCTGGGATATTTCAAAGCATTTTTGCTAACTTCTGTACACTGATGTCACTCCTTGCCCTAGACTGTAAATGACAGTAATTTATTTCCTCAGTAGGTATGTTCAGGTAACTGTGTATTTCTAGGAGTTAGTAAAAAGACCTCTTTAAAGTGAGAGGTTTTTTTTAATCTAGAATGCAGATGTTTTGACAGGCATCAAAGTGGGATGCTTTAGCTGAGGCAGCTGATGGATCTTGCTGCACATGACCATCAAATGACTTATAAATTCACTTTAAAGTATCTTCTTTCATAAAGCCTAAGATCAAATGCCATTTCCAGTAATATACATTTTTTGGAATAGCTCTCTGAGCCCTGTGTATTTTTTTAAGTATAAAACAATTGTTTTAATCCTGTAATTAGTCTGAAGGCTTTATATAGAGGTCTAAACCTCCTTTGTGGGTTTAATACAAGTAGGAAAAATGCTCATTTTTAATTATTAGGTACATAATTTTTAATGTAGATCCGTTAGTCGTAGAACTGTGGTCCTGGACAGCTGCTAAGCACTGTGATTTTTAATGACATTCTGCCTTTTGTAGCAAGTTATTATTGTGGTTATGTTTTGGGATCAAGTGGCAAGGTCTCAGTAGTGGGAATTGTTGGAGGGGTAGCTTCTGTGAGAAGGTACCAGCAGCTGCCCCCACACTCAGCAGAGCCAGTTCCAATCTGCTCCAGAAAGGACCTGCCACTAGCCAGTGTTGAGCCCATCAATGTTGTTGATGATGTCTCTGTGCTGTCATTTTTAAGAAGGAGGAAAAACTGTAGCATAGCAGTTGTGAGAGAAAGGAGTTTCAAAAATGTGAGAGAAACAGCCCTCCAGACACCCAGGCAAAGAGAAGGAGGTGCTCTGGGTGCCAGACCAGAGATTCACCTGCAGCCCCTGAGGTTAATGGTGGAGCCGATCTCCACCTGCAGCTCGTGGAAGACCCCACACTGAAGCAAGTGGATGAGTCCTAAAGGAAGTTGTGATCCTATGGAGAACACATGCCAGAGCAGGCTTCTGGGACTGTGGTCCCATGGAGAGGAGCCCATGCAGGAGCAGTGTTGCTGGCAGGACCTGTGGCCACATGGGGCACACATGCTGGAGTAGTTTGTGAAGAACTGCAGCCCATGGGAAGGACCTGCAGTGGAGAAGTTTGTGAAAGACTGTCTCCTGTGGAAGGGACCCCGTGCTGGAGCAGGAAGAGAGCATGAGGAAGAGAGAGCAGTAGAGACAAAGCATTAGGAACTGACCACAGCCTCTCTTCACCATTCTCCTACCCTGCTTGGGGGAAGGAGGTAGAAGAGTTGGGAATGAAACTGAGCCTGGGAAGAAGGGAGAGGTTGAGGAGTTTTAGCTTTTCTAGTTTTGTCTTATTTCTCACTATAATACTCTGTTGTTATTGGCAATAAATTAGTCTGCCCCGAGTCAAAACTGTTTTGACCATGACAGTAATGGTTACATGGTCTCCCCATCCTCATATTGACCAAGAATCTCTTTCATCTTATTTTCTCCCCCTGTCCCATAGAGGAGGGATAGAGCTGCTGATAGAGCAGCTTGATGAGGACCTGACAGCCAGCCAAGATCAGCCCGCTTTGCTACCTAGCTATGTTCAATTCAACAAGTTTGTCACCATTCCTCATTTACTATTGTGTAAATATCAGCAGGAAACAGAATAGGAGCTGTTCTGCAAGGCAGAGCAGATGTAACAGGACGCTGTAGCAATCGCCTTGTGCCCAGGAGGTGAGGATCCAGAAGGTGCAGAGTACTTCACGTAAGGGGAAATTATGATAAAAGTGATGTCTTCCTCCCCCACTGCCATGTGGGCAGGGTGAAATCTGGAGAGAAAACAGTGACCTGAAAATAAGTCACTAAATCGCAGACCTGTGGACATTCAGGGTACTAGGTGAATAAATTGAGCAATCTTGGGGAACCTTCCTGGGCTCAATTGCTCCTGTTGAGAAGTTGGTTGAATTATTTCTGATAGAACCAGCTTGCACTTTTCCAGGCAGTTTTTTAGCCTTTCTTAGGAGCTGATGTGTGGTTGTTTGGTTTGTTTTTGTTTGTTTTTCAGTATTTCCTTTGTACTCAACATCAATCTCAGCTTCATGCCTACCTGCAGATCTTTCTGTTGTGTTACTTTTCTCTCACCCTGGATATCCTACCCTACTCTCTTTTTATGCACCTTGTCTCAAGTATTTCACTATATTTTTGAAGCAGTTTCAGAAAAATGAATAAACATGAGCTAACATGATATTTGGTGTTCTAACATTGTCATGTGTAATGTCTCTTTCTTCACCTTGTGTTACGAAGCTTGTAAACTCTGTGCAAAGCCTATGTTTGCATAATGGGACTTCAATCTCCTCTGAAGGCACCTATATAATAAATGTGATTAATATAGTGCATCATTGTTAACTGCTCATTATGCAGAATAATAATAAAGGTGATTCCAGATTCCTTCCCTGGATTAGTTTAAATTTGGTAGGCATTATAAAAGCTGTAAAGTGTTCCCAATTTGCATTTCAGAACGGTGAGAAAGCATAACAACGGGTTTTTAGAAGTGCAAATTTCTTCAGTGTTTCTCTTTATAGGGGATATTCTTGGATTACAGAATCAAACTTGATTCACTAAAGAAATAACATAGAACCCAGAGCAATTTACATCCTTACATAAGTCTTAGATTATATGAAGAAAGGAAAATTTTATTTTTTGTTAGTCACTATTCAAGTACAATATTACAAACCTATTTTGCCTTTCCGTCTAGCGTGATACCTCGGGTCTTTTAAGCTGTATTTAATAACAGAAAGCTCCAACCCATCTCATGCTACAAATAAATCCTTTAAGTATGGTATTCAAGTAACCTATGGCTATGTATGTGTTATGAAAAGTAATATGCACTGCTATATTTTATTGCTACTTTTGTAACTGTATTTGTCTATTCCTATTAACATTATATATCAAAAGTCGTCTTTTTGTTATTTGGTAGGCGAGAGCGTTCTGGTTTTTTTTTCAATGCTGCAATGAAATGATCTATTTCTGTCTAAAATTTATTCTTTCCTGGAAAAACATGTGGCTACTTTGTCACATGATTTCACAAGTTATGGTTTTTGAATGAGGTGTTACTGACCTTGACAGATGACAAAATATTTTTTTACCTATATTTAGAAGCTTTTTTAAAAAAATATGAAAATACTAAAGTATTAATAATCCTATCCTTGTTAGGATTTTTTTAAATTGTCCTTTGGTTTCTAATTTCGTCCCATTTCTTTTTTTTTTTTTTTCACTTGAAGATTAAAACTTTCTTAAACTACTATAGCAGTTTTATTCTCAATTCTGCAACTGGAACTCAATGTTCCTGAGTGAGTGTATCAAAGTTAAGCACATGATGTTTCTATGGGCAATAGACACTCTGAAGTTCTTTGGGAGATTGATTCTAAATTAACCTGTGATATTTGGAAAAAAAAAATTGCTTTTATGTCTGCAATTTTTTTCTATTAAATATAATATAGTTAGTTTTCTTCACTTTTTAAAAAAATCTCTAAACATTACCTTTCAGGAATAAGTCAAAAATAAACTCTTAAATAGGTCTTCTCTCTCGGCAGCAGAACTCAGTCACCTCTGCATTCTAATATCCCATTTCTACCGCGTTCGAAATTGGTTTTTAGACAAGAAAAGCTCATTCATTGCCGATAGTGTGCACTAGAAATAAACTGCTCAAGATTGAATTCATGTTCATTTTATATCCAGCACTAAAGCTAGCCCTTTTTGTAAAAGTCTGTTGGTGTGGTTTGAAAATTATGACTGCTGTGATACATCTAGGGTTTTAATTTACCTTTATGGATTATATAGTAATGAGACAAGTGGGGGTGAAGTGTAAGGAACAAGTGTCTTTTCACTTGTGCCCTGCGATAGGGCAAGGGGCAATGGATGCAAGGTAGAGCACAGGAAGTTCTGGCTCAACATGAGGAGGAACTTCTTTACTGTGAGGGTCACAGAGCACTGGGACAGGCTCCCCAGAGAGGTTGTGGAGTCTCCTTCTCTGGAGACTTTCAAGACCCGTCTGGATGCGTTCCTGTGTAACCTGCCCTAGATTCTGTGGTCCTGCTTGGCAGAGGGGTTGGACTTGATGATCTCCAGAGGTCCCTTCCAACCCCTAACATTTTATGATTCTATGAAATGTTTCTCTTTCATCTGATTTGTAGTAGATCTTTGAAGTTCTGGTGCATTTAGTTGCCATTGATAATAAATAGTGTGAGTAGATGATCCATGTAAAATTAATAAGTTCATCTGCATGGTCACAGCCAGAGAGTGATGGTCAATGGCTCAATGTCCAGATGGAGGAAGGTGACGAGTGGTGTCCCCCAGGGGTCTGTGCTGGGACCAGTGTTGTTTAATATCTTCCTTAATGATATTGACAGTGACATTGAGGGCACCCTCAGCAGGTTTGCAGATGATAACAAGCTGGGGGGTGCAGCTGATACACCTGAGGGACGGGATGCCATCCAGAGGGACCTGGACAGGCTGGAAAGGTGGGCCCAGAGGAACCTTACAAGGTTCAACAAGGCCAAGTGTAGGGTTCTGCACCTGGGCCAGGGCAACCAGCATTATCAGTATAGGCTGGGAGAGGACATACTGGAGAGCAGCCCTGTGGAAAGGGACTTGGGAGTGCTGGTGGGTGAGAAACTGGATATGAGCCACCAGTGTGCAAAGGCAGCCCAGAAGGACAATCACATCCTGGGCTGCATCAAGAGAACTGTGGCCAGCAGATCAAGAGGGGTGATTCTGCCCCTCTATTCTGCCCTGGTGAGACCTCACCTCTGGAGTATTGTGTCCAGTTCTGGAGCCCTCAGCACAAGAAAGATGTGGATGTATTGGAGTGTGTCCAGAGGAGAGCCACCAGAATGATCAGGGGAATGGAGCATTTCTCAGATTAGGACAGGCTGAGGGAGTTGGGGCTGTTCAGCCTGGAGAAGAGAAGGCTCCGGGGGGACCTTATAGTGACCTTCCAGTACATGAAGGGGGCCTACAGGAAGGCAGGGGAAGGTCTATTCACAAGGGTTTGTAGTGATAGGACAAGGAGTAATGGTTTTAAGCTAGGAAAAGGTAGATTGAGGTTGGATATTACAAAAAAGTTCTTTAACATGTGGGTCATAGAGCACTGGAAGGGGCTGCCTGGAGAGGTGGTGGAGGCCCCATCCCTGGAGTCATTCAAAGTGAGATTTGATGAGGCTCTGACTAACCTGACCTAACCTGACTTGTATAGGAAGGTTGGACTAGATGACCTCTAGAGGTCCCTTCCAGCCTGAAACATTCTATGATTCTATCTTACAATTTTTCTCATGTGAGTCTTGTCAGTAGTTGAAGGGCTTCACCTCTTAACCATAAGAGTTACCTAAGGATATCACCTTGGAGCACTTAGTTATTTTCACAGATAGCAATGATTGCCTCGTGTTTCTGTTAGTGCCATTTCTCCTGAAAAGGCCAGTTCATAAAATCTACCCTGGGAGGAGAGTTCAGTTTTATTGCCAGGTTCATTGCTTGTTACATGGTTTGGTAGCAGTGTTCAGTTTGTGTGTTCCATTGCTGTGGACACGTGCATTGCTCACCTGCAAATCATCTGGTTGCAGAAGGTCTGGAGCCTGCTCATCACGTTAGTGTTTGCTTTTCAGATGGCTGGTTAATTCAAGGATTTGTGATTTCTAGTTCTGTCCCCATTCCATGTCCCCTGCCTGATGGCTCTCTGTTGTAGTTAATGGAGATCATATGGCTACATTAATGAATACTGGAATTCATTGCCAAAAAGAGTAAACAATAGACATTTCTATGTCATGCTTTTTGCGTGTGGATTTTTTTAGGAGGGAAAAAATTAAGAAAAATTAAAAAAAAAAACAAAAACCACCTGCTTTGGAGGATTTGCTCATAATATGCAGAAACCCAGCATATTTTCATATCCCATCCGGTTGTATTTAACTTTGGAAATAGTCTTCTCTTGGGTGGTGAGAACAAGGATACCTGTATATTCAAATTACTGTAATTAAGTTAATATTAATACAAGCTGTCACAAGATAGCTTTAGCTAAAAAGTTCTACAAGATTTTATTTGAGCGTAAGATAGAAGAGAAAGTTTGAAGCATCAGTCTGTTGGGGGGCTGTAGCACACATTTGTGCATTTCTTGTCTGATGGGCTTTTCCCAGTTGATACTGCTGGACTAAGACCTGTCCTTAACAGAATGTTTGTTTACTGGGGTAGGGCAAGTGACTGATGACACGTTGCTTAGACTTGTTCTTTAGTGCTTCTGCTTTCTTCCCCCCCCCACCTATTTACTTACCAAAGTACCTGAACACAAAACTACTAGCTTTTGCTGTTACTTGAGTTGAAACGCAACGTTGCTTTAGAAGCCTGTTCACCAATACTTTATTATAAATCACTATCAGGGTTCTGTAGAACTGGAAACAAACTTGTTTTTGTAAAATTGGGAACACTTTCTTCTGTGTGGATATATATCAGCTTGAGACAGATTTAGTGTGGTCATTAAACTAATAAAGACACAGCCAATTAAGAAATACTATTCATTTTTATTTGAGCAAATTAGCGTGTTTTTTGACTTTTTAATAAATGTCATTACGTGAAAACATAATTAATGATCTGATTACAGGGCAATTATTTTGATTGAAAGCATCCTGCCAGAAGTCCCTATCTTGAGGCAGAGCAACTCTAAATCAGAGCATCTCTTCATTAAGCAGAGCAGAGTCTTACCAGAATTCTTAAGACCTATTACATGTGCCATAAACAGGAAGAGACCAATATCAGCCTTCCATTTGGATGACAATTATAACTTGCTAACATTGGCAGATTCAACAGTTTAGCAGTTTTATAGTGTAAGAGAAAATTAGTTTCCAGAATTTGTTAGGTATCTTGCGTCTCCCATCAAGAGTTGATGGTAATTAGTTCAGTGCAACAGAACGGCAAACAGAGCAAAGTTTCTTCCTCTAGAACCTGACACATTTGGCATTTAATTCACTGAGAGTGCCTGTAATTCTTCATTATAACTGCAGTGGCTTATTCTGCCTCTCTTCCTTTCCCCTTCCCCCTGTCTCCCAGCAATCTGTACGATCATACTGTTCTGTAGGCACTGAGAGCTAAGGAATAATAATTGTATGTGTAGTTCAGTGCTCGTCGATGACAAATTGTAACCTTTAAGAGTTCTTGGTTATTGTGATAGGTGAGTTGTGTTTTAAATACAGGGAAGCAGCAGAATGATTTACTTCTTAAAGGCAGAGGATAGAGGCATTTTGCAACATGCACTTCATTCTCAATGATAGACCCATCTTCTGTCTTCCATAGCCTTATCTTCTATGATGCTACAGAGTCAAGCTGTTTCTCCTCAGTCTGCAGATAAATCCTAAGAGAATATCCTCTTTGTGAGTCATTTCCCAAATTTGAATGCTAACCATCTATCTGCCAAGGGTACTGCACATGATTGCTTATGCAGAAATGGAGTGCAAGGAATAAAATGCTACAAATAAATTCTCCTCATTGCAATTGGAGCCACTGCCTTAATGAGCTCTTGCCTCTGTTATTTCTTACCTTTTGAAGACTGCAAGAGTGGGTCATATTTACTTATTTATCTTCATAATGAAAATTGTTCTGGACTTTGTGTAGTCCGTTCCTAGAGAATCACTGGGGCAGAATAATCACATAATTCAGAAGACTGAGTCAGATGGTATGTCAGTGAGAATGTTGCAGAAAGATTATTCAGCCCTCATTCATACACAATCATACTTATCTTTGGAAACAGTGATATATTTGGTTTTCACTATTTTCCTCAGGATGTAATATGACATAACTGTAAGAACCATGTCTGCAGGTAGCACTTGCTGAGGTAACAGTCAAGGTGAAGGGAAGATCATAGAATGGTTTGGATTGGAAGGGACCTTAAAGATCATCTAGTTCTAACCCTCTGCCATGGTGAAAGACATCTTCTTGACCAGGTTGCTCCAAGTCTCCACTTACTGCAATTTGGTCTGAATTTGTCCTACTGATTATGACTGTTTAAAAAAAAACAACAACAAAACCAAAACCCCAAACAAACAAAAAAGCCCCACCTCAGAATATTCTTCTGAGGTACATAAGTATGCAACCATTATTTTTACAATAAGAAAACTCGCATACATCCTTCCCCTCGTGTAATGCAAGTAATTAAATGTCACTTGTACAGTAGTGAACATGAGCGCTATTTTCGCAACGCTGAGGATATGCATCAAGATCTTTGAAGTAGAAACCACGTGAGTTTGCTCAGAAACAGTCCTGTCAAGAATCTCAAGAAAACGCCCCAGCAACACTTTCTCTTTTAGAATTGTTCTGGTATTCTGTCTCCTTCAGTTCTATCAGCTTTTGCCATTCTGCCATATATCAAATGTAACACCAATTAAAATACTCCTTAGCTGACAGTGCAACTATTAATGACACCAGAATAGATAAAGTCGTGGTTTATGGACTTGATTACTGTAAATATTGCAAAGATATGTATAAGTGCAATTGGAAACATGCAATTTTGAATTTTTGCAGAAATAGGAGTGAATTTAAAATCACCCAGAAGGTCTGTGCGGGCTGTATTTTTCCTAGATTTCAGAGAAATGTCAAAATGATTGAATCGCAGTTTGTCAAAAGAGCACTTCAGAAAAGGTAAGACGCTGAAAGGCTGGACTTGTTGAGTAAACATTCCGTTTGTTGGATTTTACTGCCACAGAAACAATTATGGGAAATAGGCATTTCAAAGCAAGGGAAGTTTTCAGATTAAACACTTTAGATGACTGATGTGTATCAACTTATGTGGAAGGAACACCACTTTACAAAGGTTCAAAGAGCCTTTTAAGACAGACATTTGTAACAAATGTAATTTTTTTTAACATTCTAAAGGTAACATTTGCAACTTTAATAACTTGTTTGTTTGTTACTGATGCTTAAGTATTTGTAACAAAAGGAAAGGAAAGAGGCAGGTTTAAGATATTTTAATATTTGTCTTATGCAGCTGTCTTCTTGCTAGTTGTATGGAGTCTTCTTGCTAGTGGTATAGATATATATACATCGAACATATCATCATTGACCCATAATGTTGATTCCTAGGCACAGCATGAATGAATACAAATGATAACATAATGTTGTATGTGGTAGCTAGTTATTCCGGACTGTTATAATGGAGACTCAACTCAAGATCACTGTCTGGAATCCTGGGTGAAAAAAATATAGTAGGGAGCTATTATTATTACAGTTGTACAAGTTATAGAATATGATTCTGACACTTTCTGATTTCTGAACTCTTGACTTTCTGATATTTTAAATTCCTTTAAAAATTAACATTAACACTACCATTACAGTAAGGAAATGACCTTTAGATATTAATAATTTCCAGATGTTTATCTGTCAGTATGTTCAACGGCTGCTGACAAGTTATTTAATCTCAAGTCTCCTTTTCCTTAAAAGGAAATTCCCCTATTCAAAGGGTCAATTTCATTTTCTTGATATTTATCTTCTGCTGTTTAACCTGATTTTGGTAGAGAAAGTGGGTTTAGGTGTCACCTAGGGAAAATCATGTTTCAGACTCAAAAAAGGTATGTTTCTGAAGGAAAACTAGAATGTCCAGAGAATTATTGTATAGCCAGATTACGCTGACAAATTTGTTCCCTTTTATGTCTGGAAAATTAAAACTAAGTTTAGCAAAACCCAGATGTTTAGGAAAAAAAAAAGACAGCCATTGTTAGGATGTGAGTTGAGATAAAGAGCTGGAAAATATCCATGTTAACTCTTGGCATATGCATCACAGAGTCATTGATTGTATATTGAATGATCTGATAGTAAAGCTGCCACAGTCCAGAACCATGTGATTGGATAAAAAGTGAGATTGCTCATCCAGAGCTTTTGGTGTAAATGTGAACAGCATTGTCTTGATCCCTTTTTAAATATACTGTTAAAATTCTTTTTTGCCCACGTATCTTTTCATACAAAAAATAGTGTGTAGTATAGCACAGTAAACCTGTTCTAGACAATGCAGTGGTTTTTAACTTTTGATTCTGAGACCTTTCTGTGCTTCTAATGGCAGTCCTGGAAAAGTACTGCCATTAGTTTACTACAGGCATGGTCCTGTGTTCACTGGTAATATTTGGTTTTAACACAGGCACTAACATAGTCTTTGTGAATGCTAGCTACCATCGTTCTAGATGATTTCCAGGCATGGTTTGGGATTTGCAGAGGTCAAGATGAGGTGCTGTGATAAAGTCACCTTGTTTTGAAGGGGAAAATTCACTTTAACATGTTACATGAGAGTTTTACACTACTGTGATGACTTCAAGCTTTTTTGATGGTTAAACTGACAGAACAACAGTGTGTGTATATCTACACATTCGTACAAATCAACCGTCATATTTGTGATGTTGAGCAGGAACTAACAATGTAGGCTCTAGCCACCTCATCTTAGGGTTTTTCTTTTTTTAAGAAAGGGGCATTTTAACATCATGGCATAAGGTCTTCTTACAAGTGTGTTTTGTGTAAGCAGAATTTCCATGTATATGTGTATTAGTCTTTGAACCAATTTTATTTCTAATATTTATTTTTATGGTGAAGCACAAGTTTTGTGGCATTTGATTGATGCAATACTCCATAGGAGGCAGAAATTATGTTGCAAATTGTGACCAAAAAACCAAAGTAAAAACGTTGGTTCTTAAAACCTTGTAAATTCAGAGGAAAACACACAAAAATATCACTAACAAAATGGTTGTTTATTGTGAAATAAATGTAAGATAAGGCTGAATAATTGTGGAATATTTACTAATTTTTCCAATATACTCTGGAAAACTTGTGCTCACAGATGTTATTATATATAGTTATTTTTTGTATGCATCTTTGAAATAGTAGAATGAAACCATGACCCCTCTGAAATCAGGAAAACACCACAAGTATACCTTTACTATCTGATGGACTTCGAGTATATTCCTCTAACAACATGACAAAGTAGATTCTTTCATTAAAGTAACTATTGCTTTTGCACGAATCATTTCAATTTCATTCTGGTACTGTATAACAAAAAGCAGGATATTTAGATCTTTTATTTGGCAGGGGGGTGATCTTTATTCTCACCTCCTCCTGAAGCTGTTTAATCAGGAATCTCAGAGCAGGAGCAGTGTCGTTTGCCTACTCAGTTGCTTATCAGGAAACAAAGAATTCATTTTAAGATGAAAACGTACTCAGAATTACTTCCAAACAATTTTGTCATCTCAGTTAACATTACGGTAGCTGTGAATGTAATAAGCTTCACACAACCTACCTATATTCTCATGAGATTTTTATTATGATGATGAATTAATAGGAACAATCAGGAAGATGAGCCCTGAGGTTTTCATGAAACCTGCTTTTGTCTTTTAAGGGACAGATTGTGCCATGCTGGGGCAATTGAAGACCTGCATTAGCATATGAGCAAGGCTAAAGGCAATGCAGCATCTTCTCTGAAGAATAAAATATGTTAAAAGTACAGTCTTTGTATCTAAGCAACAATCCTGCCTGAAGCTGAAGGAGGACATCATCTCTCACGCCTAACTATTCCTTTAATGTGCATGAACCCCTGGAGGTACTTGGATGAAGACTTGTCTGTGCTCAGGGGCTGCCATACTGCAAAGTTTCAAGTATAGTGTCTCATTTCCTTAGTTTAACACAATTCTCCAAACAATCACAGGAGAATTGAACTAGCTCAATAAAAGACTGCATTCTCATCAGCTATTTAGGTTGATACTATGTCTATCCCTACTTCAGTCAAAACATTTGAGAGTTCTTCTGAAGTCAGCATAGAAATCACGACAACCAAGTGTAGTTGCTGCCATATGGAGTTACCTACTGAGAATCTAAATTAATTCAGTCTGAAGGATACAGACAGTCCTACATCTTTGCAGATTAATTCAGTGGATTCTTCCCCAAGATCTCAGTGCTGTACTGGTAAATTATTGAGATTTCTTCAGGAAGAATAGCAATAAAATCATAGAATTGAGAATGAGAAGTCATTGCTCTAATGTTTCTTATCTTTTTAAAATTTTGTAGAGCAAGAAGATAGTGCATCAATGCATCTTCTAATCAGCACTGTTCCTATGAGCTTGAGATGGATGAAATACTGTTCTTTATGAGGGAAGAAACATGGAATGGAGGTAAAACTGTTAAAGACAGGCTAGAAGTGGACTCGTAAAGGGATTCTTTTTGAAAAATGAAGTGGAAACTGTGTCTCAATGGTTAGAAACTGAAAGAATGAGCACACAATTGTGTTATGTGGATCTATGCAGTTACAGAATGCTCTTTGAGATTAAAATGTTATAATCCTAGAAGTGCTAGTCATTGTGCTCTTCCATGTTGAGTTTTCAAAGTTAAAAAACCCCTACTTTGGAAAGCAAATTTTGTATTGAATCTCCAAGTTCCTTTTAGATAGTGAGAACACTGCAAGCTGGTGAAATTAGTGCTAATTTTGCTTACTGAGAAAAGACTTACTAGCACAAACATGGAAAAATGACAGAATGGTAGGGGTTGAAAGGGACCTCTGGAGATATCTAGTCCAACCTCCCTGCCAAAGCAGGTTCACCTAGGGCAGGTTACACAAGAATGTGTCCAGGCAGGTTTTGAAAGTCTTCAGGGAAAGAGACTCCACGATTATTCTGGGCAGCCTGTTCCAGTACTCTGTCACCCTCCCACTAAAGAAGTTTGTTCTTATGTTTAGATGGAACTTTCTGTGTTCTAATTTGTGCCTGTTGCCCCTTGTCCTATCACTGGGCACCGCTGAAAAGAGATCCCTGCCCTTTAGGTCTTGATAAGAATTGATAAGATCCCCTGTCAGTCTTCTCTTCTTCAGACTAAACAAGCCCAAGTCTCTTCAGCCTTCCCTCTTAAGAGAAATGCTCCAGTCCCGTCATCATGGTTGTAGCCCTTCATTGAATGCCCTCCAGTAGTTGAACTTGAACCGGGGAGCCCAGAACTGGACACAATACTCCAGATGTGGCCTCACTAGGACAGAGTAGAGGGGGAGGAGAACCTCCCTTGACCTGCTGGTCATGGTCTTCTTAATGCACCCCAGGATACCATTGGCCTTGTTGGACACAAAGGCACATTGCTGGCTCACGGTGAATTTGTCATCCACAACCAAAAAATATTCTAATTGACAAATTTTCTCTCTTTGCTTTGCCCTTGGGCGTAACTGCAGGGTTCATATGAAAATTTAATTGATAATGTAGGCAGATACTTGCCATTTTTCTTCTTTGAGATTTGAGAGGGCAGGGTCCTACTATCTCTCTGTCTCATTGATAAAAAACATGGACAAGTTTTACTAATTCCTAGAATATAGATTTATCTGATTTTTAGTTTAATATCTGAAGAGTAGCTTGCTGTAATAACTCTACGCAAGTAATTACATTCAGAGCTATGCTCTTGCAGTGAGGAAGGTGTCTGCATCCAAACTACTGTCTGCAAAGAGAACAAGCTAAGGAGCAGATGTCTTAGTTTTATATCCATTTCCCCAGCAACAAGTTGCATGTAATATTGTTAATTAAACCACAAATGTCTGTAATTTTCTAAGAGCTAATGGATCTGTCTTCACAAGCTATATAATCAAGGATAAAATCAAGATCTGTAAGATGCACTAATCCTTCTTTCATTTTTCTACTATAACAATATCTCGTGGGAGCACAGTAGCCTTGAAAGATAAGTCTGAAAGGTAAGGAGCTGGTTTGCTTTGTGGGGTTGTTGAGCTAGTCTGAACACCTGCTCTGCTCTGGTGTAATTTCTCTGCACAGAGCTTCAAATGGTGTTTAATGATCACCGGCAGCATTTGTAATAAAAACTGAATAAAAGCTCCATACAGAGAAAATAAATGCATCTCTGGTGAGCTTGAGTGTTGACTTGAGAAATAGAAGGAAACATAGCTCTTCAATATTAAATAAGACTTTCTCACTGAACTAGAGGTAGACAATTGATTTTCAGTTCTGTGGCCAAAGAAGAAATACAGGGAATACTGTTTGTATTTTTCTAGGACTGGCAGAGGAAATGTAACTCAAAAATAAACAGTAGCCACAAAAAACCCAAGCAAAAATCTTTTTCAGGAGCTCATTTGGCAAAAAGACTGCATCATGGTCTTCTGTATGTGGGCCTTGCAGAGGTGATCTGGGCTTTACTGTCCCTGAGCTCAAAAGCCCCAATGGCCAGGCTTAAAAATTAGTTAAGTCCTGATCTGAAGAGTCCAAGAAGGGGAGTACCAGCAGGGACAGGGTGACCTGCTTCCCTTGTGCCAGCTTGTGCCCCTGTGTAAAATGGAATCAGTCTCCTGATTTCAATACAGCAAAGCCATTCACAGCATTGAGCCCCTGTGCTCTATTTGCACTGTCAGTCAGTTCCTGTAATCAATTCCAAGTTTTTGTTTGAGCCTGTTGTTTACTTCAAAATCACTTGACAAAATGCATGATTTTTATCACAGTGAGTGGCCTTCACTAGCAATGGGTCAGAGCTGGGGAGTTACTTTTCCAGTAAGTAGTTCAGAGGTGAGGGAAGATTACTGTTGTGTTATAATTCTCTTCAGAACAATTTTAGCTCCTGACTGTCTTGGTTTCGTATCATAAAACACTTGCCTAGATATCTCATAAATATTTAGATTGCTTAGATGTGGTTTGAGCAAAATATTTTTAAATCTAAATGTCTCATGTCCCCTAGTCAAAAGCAGTTTAATTTCTAAATTTGAAAGCTATGATAATACTGTGCTACTAGTATTTAAAGATACTTAGTCCTAACTGCAACACTCAATACCTGCTGATATAAATAATTGAATAAATTAATAAATATTGAAGAATATATGTGAAAAGAGGCTCTATTCCTATATCAAATTCAAGTAAGTGGCATCTGAAAGCTTTGAGTATCTTACTCTCTATAGCAAAATAATCCGGTTTTTTATCTGGTTGTTTTGCTTCAGTCAGAATTTGCTGAACGCAGTTCGTGTCATAAAGAAAAGAATATCTTCAAACAACCATGTTTGATTTTTGCTGGTGACCTTTACGAGGCACCCCCAACAACAACAGCAAACACCGAGAGATCTTGTTCATAGTAGAAAACTACGGTTGTTATAAATCTCTGCTGGCTCTGATAATATATATTTCAAATCCCATTAATTAAATGCCTTCAGCAAAAACCAATTTGCCTTGCTGGAGTTTCTGCTGGTCTGTCTTAAATGTCATCAACATACAGGAGAGACTTCTGGGCTTTTTGTGCTGCTGCAGCTCGCAGATTGTGCCGCGTATCGTGGCGGGGCACCGGCTCACCACAGCACCATCTGCTTGAATGTGCAGGGGGAAATGCTGAACACTTTCCTGAGTTTCATACCATAAAAACACTGAATAGAAGCTCATCAGCCTACAGCAGCTCCCATTGTAATCACATTATATTCATGCAGAGAAAATTGCCTGCCGGAGCAGTAAGTCCTTCGTAGTGTTTAACACCGGTAGATGCTTCCTGCCATTTCTGCAACACGGATCTCTTCCACTGTGTTAACTACAGGGGAAATATTTTGTGGATTTTCTACTCACCCAACATTCTGCAATGGCTTGTGGAAGTTAGTGCTTTAGAGAAACAGTCTGAAATGGAGTACGGTTTCTTAGCTTTCTCACATTATCACATTTTTGTTTAACTGAAATAATTTTGAGGAAAAGGTAAATAATCACGGTAAAAAGAAAAAAAGCAGTAGTTCAGGTATTAAAATATAATCTTCAATGGTGTAAAGGGTAATTAAATAATTACAAACTCTCTGAAAAATTACTTCAGTAATTTTTTTTGCCCCTTGAGTTTTATAATCTTTGTAAGTAAAAAAAAGTTGTTTGGGTTTGATAATTTGTGTAAAAAGAGGTAAGCAACTTATGCTTTACAACATTTGAGTTTCAGCTTGGTGAAGGGTAAACAAAAGTGGTGGATGGACAAAAACTTTTATGCTTCAAAATGTTATCCGCTGCTGTCCATAGTTGTGCTGGTTATTTTGGAAAGGCACCCCAACCTATTGCCCTACTAGCAGTAAATACCAATGAATGAGAGGTTAAAACAGTCTGATGTAATAACATTGTTCTATTTTTTCTGTTTAAAACCTTAGCCTTCCTGTTTCTTTTGCTGTGCTGTCTGTGACCTAAGGACCTGGTCTTAGTGGGAGGTGCCCATGGCAGAGGGGTTGGAACTAGGTGATCTTTAAGGTCCTTTCCAACCCAAACCATTCCATGATTCTATGACAGGCATTGCAAAGTGTAGTTTGCTATACTGGTTTTGGCTGTATGTATGCTAACGTGTTGCAGGGACATAAATTCGGTTGAGAATTTCTTGCATGTCAGCTATTCCATATATATGGAATATACTATATACTATATACTCTTGTAAATTTTTTACAAACAGTAAGTGGCTTGTACCTTTTGTTTAACTAAGGTCATCAAGAGGCAGGTATGTAGAATATTTCACAGCCTCTGAGATTTTTCACAGTTGTGAGGAAAAAAAATTACCACACGAGCCGCACTTAGGGTTACCAAACAGGAAGATTAAAGTTTTTCATTGTTTTATGTTTTTTTCCCTCCTTCTTTGGAGTTTAGTTATAATTGAGATACAAGAAAGCTCTTCCATACCTTGCAGAATTAAATGTGGTGATGGTGGTATCAAATGTGGTGGTTGTGATATCTAAGAAAATATAAGTGCTTTCATTTGTTTCCTGATTTGCTCATCCTCAATGTCATGCTCAGGTATGTTTAGCATCAGTCTTTGCTTGAAGGGTTTGTATTTTATTTCTACGTTTTATCAGTGAAACTACTTACACAGGGAGAATTTCTGGCCTTACTTGAGTGAAAGAGAATTTTTGTAGTTTTTCGTTTGAGATAGATTGAATGTCAATAATCTGCTTACTGCGCAATTTAGCTTATGCTTATTTTCTTGGTATAACCTAAAGAATATGAAGAGGTAGAAATTATTTAGAACAGCCTTTGGGCTAGGTCTTATACTTCACTTGAGCTACACCAAGTAGCTACATCGAGTCCAAGACTTGATCCTTTTCTTCTGATATTATGAGAAACAGGGGAAACCCTTTGACCATGTATTTTTTTTCTCCTCTCTTTGTGCCTTAATTTGCTTGCTTTTACCCCACTTACCCAACATTTTCCTTTGAGTCCATGCTGTATCTATCCAGTTCTTCATGACAAATGTTTCACATGTTGGAAACAACCTTGGAACGTCATTTGGAAGAACTGTCCCCAGCTGGACACTGGGTGCATGTAGGGATCCCACACATCTCTTACCTGGAATACTGGGGCAAAGCAGAGCTGCAAAAACTTTTCTTTCCCTTAAAAGTAGAAGTCATAGTTTTTACTTTGGTTTTTGTTGGTGGTGGGTTTTTTTGTTTGAAGTAAAACCCAATGAGACTCATCTACTCCTTGAATTTGAACTTTGCAAGTTTGGTATCTAAGGTACAAGCTTAATGAAAAGACCCGTTCTCTTCTTAAACCCCTCATTTTTGTTACACATTAAGAAAGTGAATCTACCTTCCTCTATGTTTTCTGTGGGAAAAAAAAACTTCTAGAGATTCCTCAGTATTTTAAGAGTTTTCTGAAAAGCTTTTAAAAATGTGTTTCACTTCAATGATTAATCTGCAAAGCCCAAATTCATACTTTTCCAACTTGTGTTTGAAAGCAGAACTTCTGGAGATGTGAACAGATACTTTTATTAATTTCTTACTTGTTTTCAAGGAAAATAACTGTAGACATTGATTAGTTAAATTTAATCTGAGTTATTACTGTAATGCGTTAAAGATTAAAAAAAAAAAGTTGTAATTCCTAAGTGCTTACATCCTATAGTATTTGTTTTATTTTAGCAGATATGCTGCTTTTGACAGCTCTTTGTGCATCAGAATTGTTTGTAGTCCCAGTTTGGCTAGTTATAATATTAAAATGTTAGTGATTGTGGATATGGACAGAGAAATATAGAAATAGTTAAATGTTTGGAATAAACATGTCATTTTCTTGAAGGCTTAAACACTTCTTCTAATCTCTTACCTACCTTCATTAAATCTGTGAAATTGCTATAGTCATCATTTGTGGGCATCCGTCTTAATCTTGATTAGAAAATAAATGAGGATGTGTTTTTTAATCACCATATAATTAAACAATCATAATCTCATGAAAGATAGTAAATACAAATTAAACTGTTGAAGTCTTAATAGTAAGTACTAATGGACTGAAATGTAATTTAAGTATGACTCAGAGAAAACGTGAAGATTTCTGAGACTGTATTTTTTAAGGTTGATCTTTCCCACTACAGACTCAATATAAACTACTTCTTCAGTTATTCAACAAACACTAGGCCAATTTCTTCACAGGTTTTGGTGTTGTTCCAGTGGACTTTCTAGGAAAATCTGTGGAATAAATCTATTCAGGGAGAATAAATGTATGAAAAGATAGTTCTTATTTCAGATAAATATTAAAATTATACTATCTGATAAAATGAAGAAATGTCTTATCAAGAAAGGAGCAGGCTCCTAGTCCCTCCAAAACACTGCAAACTGTAAGCTGTTTTATTTCCCCTCTCATTTTCCATGCAGACTTTTGCCAGAAGTTTGGATTTGTAGCAATACACGGAAATAATAACTCTGAGGTTCTTTAAGATTTATTCACCATAGAAGTCTGCAATGACTTCAGTTCAATGCTGACCTTTGTGATATCGTTTCATCAATGAAATTTCAAATTCTGCTCTCATTCACCATACTGGTTTCACTTCTTTTTGTCTTAGTGTCCTCAGAAAACTTTGTGAGTATATTTCTTATTCCATCACTTGCACCATCAGTGGGTGAGACAGCGCTGGCACTAGAGCTTGGTCAAGTTGACCTTCTGCAGACTTCTCTTGGAATGAGAGCCCATGTTGGTGAATTAGCTTCAGAGAGGTCTGGTTTGTTTGGGGTTTGCTTTTGATTTTTTTTTAAACATCTTTCCATTGTCTTTATGATAAATTAGCTATATGCTTCTTTACTGATTAACTTCAAGTGTGATACTGAGACAATGTCAAAGTGTTATAAAGAAAGATATCCTACCAGCCAGTGCTTTTATATCTTTATCTCTCTACATATCTATCTGCAAGAATCTTGAAGTACAAACATGCTGTCTTTTTCCTTAAATATCAGTTTTTCATATTATTGTTCACTTAAAATATTTATTGCCTTGTTTTTATCTTGAGCTTCCTCATAGCGGGTTTTTTCTGTATTTGTTTTCTTTTACAGAAAAAATATTATTTGCTGTGAAGTCAGTTAATAGATAGAAAACTGTAACATTTTTCTGCCTCTAGCAGGGAATTAGTTTTGTGCAGCCATCTCTAAATTGAATTAGTTTGCAGATGGTCCTCTTATCTGTATGCTTTAGAGAGATTAAAACCTCCGGGTTCAGAGTACTGACTGACCTCTGCAACTTCAAATTTTTTGGTATTATTTGTTTTAAAGCAATTTATTTATCAGTTCTAATGTCCAGGGTTTTATCCATGAAGCTTTTAAGCTTATTAGGAACCTGCCATCTGGAACAGTATATTAGCAAAAGCTTCTCAGAGGAATCTGCTATAATTATAATGTGTTTGTTTAGATGTGTGTAGTTAAAAATATATTTCTTCTCATCAAGGTTTAGAAGTCAGCTTGGATTTCACTCCTCTCAACTATGATTTTCTACTTCTAACATTACAATGTTTTCCCCTTTTCCCTTTAACAATTCTTTTTGTGTTGCATTAAATAATCCTGAAATAATCTGATTATGAACATGCAATTCAAAGTAGAAATTGTTCTTTCATTCAAATATGTACAGTGAATTAAAAATTGAGGGGCAGGGATACATAATCTAAATGAGAGTAGATGACATATTTGGAGGGTAAATGTTGATCTTTATGACACACATGGACAGAGAACAAAACACAAGCTCATCAAGTCTCACCAGTTATGATGTAAATTACATTCTTCACATTGTTACTATATATTTTTCTATTGAGTATAACTTTGATAAATATTAAGTATAGGTGATTAAGCTTAATAAACCTGTATTATTATTCAGGCTAAACTTATTTATTATAATTGGCACAACTTTGCTACCTATCATATTATTAATCCAAGCCAATTTTTTAAATGATAGAGTTAATTTTAGCAATTTTTTTAATTTAAAAGACAAACTACAAGCATATTTTGTAATATTTATGTTTTCAGTTATTTCTTTAAATGAAGAATGTTGGTTTACTGTTCAAAATACATTTATTAAACACATTAATTTATTAAACACATTATAACATTTATTATTATTAATTTATTAAACATCAAAATACATTACAAATATGAAACACAGTAGCACAAAGTTTTTAAAGGGAAATGGTAAATCAAGTTTATGTGAACTATTTCATTTCTTGAACTCAATGAAAATCTTGTTGTTGTTGTTCCTATTAATTAGACTTTTTCCTCTTTATAATACCAGCATTTTTGACAGGATGGTAACAACATTTCTTATCCAAGAATGATACTTGCAAGTGACATAGGATGGAAACTTAGAGGCCCTGATTTTGCAATAAGTCTGTTTACAATTTCCTTCCACATGATGCAATAACATGCAGAAATACCCAGATTTGCTTGGAGCAACACTGGTACACCTACACATCCCATGACTGCATTGCTCAGATACGATAACCCCACAGCTTGGAAATGAGGTAATTACGTTGATGTGGAATTGACCCAGACATGTTGGCACTGACTCTTCTGGCTCTGGAATGACTCTGAAATGCTGGGTACTGTGTAAAGTAGACATGTCATGGATGTCTTCAAACTACTGTAACTCAGACCGGCCACAAAGGTAGTCACGTAGGTTCCGTGTGGCCTGTTGCTCTTTCTCTCCTGAGTCTGCTCAAACATAGACCTGAGAACGTTGATTCTGGGCTGCTGGAAGTCTTCCGTGTTCAAACTTTGCATCTTCAAGGCTGTGTTGTCATCATGACTGGAGGATTTAAAAACTCACAGATCTTATAAAGGACTTTGGATTTTTTTTTCAGGATTGCAGGAAGACCATGTTATGTTTATATCTAAGTGTTTTGTCAAAGGCTCAGCTTTACTGTAAAAAAAAAAAAACAAACAACAAAAAACCCCACAACCAACCAAAAAAGACTCCTGTAGTCTTTGTATGTGCAACTGATGAGAAATAATGAGCAGCTAAGTAAAACCTTTTTATAACCAGGCTCAGCTTAAAGTTAACTATTTCAAACGTGATGCTTAATCTTTAGTGACATTATGAGTTAAGCAGGAATTTAATCATCATTTCAGTCCTGTGTGATTTATTTATAAGATCATTTTGGGAATATTCTATTAATCAATTTTATCGCTTGGTTTATGATGCTAAATATCCCGTATTTATCTTTTAATCATTTGCTAGTTACTGTATTATGGATATCTGTTTCTTGGCTAACAATTACAGTATTTTTCTGTTGGGAACCTTGTTTTACCTCATGCTCATAGTCTCTTAAGACAAATTGATCACTGGTTTTCTGCATGCATGGTAAGTTTGATACAAATCTGGAACTGTTACAAAGCTCAGGGCACCCTTTTTTGGCCTGTCTGGAAAGCTGTTAATATAAATGTAGAGGATCATGAGGTGGCTGGAAGCCAAGTTGTAGTGATATTTGAAGCAGCTCCCAAATTTCTTTGATTTATATTAAAGAGAGCTTACTTCTAGAATTACTCCAGCTTCTGGCAAACTTGAAAGTTCCTGTCAACGCTCTCTAGATAATATGAGAGGAAAATAGAAACTGTAGCACTAGGCTCTGTGTTACTGCAGGATTTCTCTATCACTGTGGAATTATTCACAGGAAAATTCAGTATCATTGATACCAGTGGAATAAAACCAGAGTATTCAGATAATTTCATTCTTTGGATTATGAAGGTGATTACCACTTATACATAGATAAGTGGTGCTAAACCATCTAGAATATTTAAAAAATCTATGTATTTTTTCAGTGATAATGACTTTTTAGATTTTTTTTTTTCCCCTCATCTGAGGATCTTTTAGATTGTCCAGGTCATATTGGAGAGTCCAAATTGTGCAATAAGGGGTCAGCTGAAAAGAGGTAAGATCTTCAGCCATTTAAGTCTGACAGAGTACTGCCTGGAACAACAAGTATCGCAAAAAGGAAGCATATGAAAGTCATGTTTCAAGTTAAGAAACGCACATTTTCTTGTATTGTATGAGCTCATAGCTTCTTTATGAAGACTTCTTCATTGAAACTAGTGTATTTTGTATATAAATATGAATGTATAGAGAGAGGCTTCATTCTTTCTTAACTGCTTCTAGGCTCACCTTTTAAAAAATGTTAACCTACTGAGTTATGCTTGTGACTAAAATATTTAGAAAAAACTGGGGGGGGGGGCGGCTTTCATTGTACTTTTAATCTTATTTTTACATGACTTGAGTGAACATCTTGAGTCATCTTTGGTCCTTTCTAAAGTTGAGGGCAAAGAAGAAGAATGAGGTCATGATGGTATGACCTCTTGTGATTGCAGACCTTTCATTTTCATCTACAGTCAAACTGGACTGTGCCTTTAATATTTTATGTCATAAAATTTGTGTTTGGTGAGAGGAGGAATCTGTCACTCCTTGGCAGCTGTTCCAGTGACTAAACATTCTCATTGTTAATACAAATCCTCATATATTTACTAAAAAGAGAAATGGATGGCAGCTACTATCAATTGCATTAAAGGGAAATGAAATTTATTTCTAGGTTCACTAGAAATAAAACCTAGAAATGAAACAAAATAATTGCTGAAGAATTAAAATAAAGGTTTCATTAATGGTTGAGAAACAAGACAACATTTGAGGGGCATGAATAATTTTCTGTCCAAAGGTAGGAAGGAGGCTGAAAAGTGTTTATTAGAACATTAAGCCAGGAGTACTCCAGGCTGCCATGATCCCCTTAGGGATTTTTTGGTTTTGTTCAGTGAGTATAGGGTTCTCAGTCTTGTCTTAAAAGTTTCAGTGTTTACATTTTCTTCTAGTTGCTTACATTGAATTGATACCTCACAGAAAATTCTGATAAAGTTTTTAAAAATAATTAAAAAAAATACTGTCCACTGAAATTCTTCTTAGATCATTATCGGTTGTATTCAATATCACTAACTTCTAAATGATCAATAATCCAAAAATAGTGCTACGAACTCTTACATGTGCTCCATTCTTACTTATTGTAGCTTTACAAATAGGTCATAGTAAAGATATTAAAACTGTACTAAGCAATCCACCTGTAGAGAATTTCCTTTTACTATAGCAAATTTATCTTTTTGGTGGCAAGCAGTCTCCCTGTTGTTATTTTTAGTTGCCGTGTCCGTGTTTTCTTTGGCTTTCTGAACTGTTAATCTCCTGAAACAGCCATTCAATATCTCTCACTGAATGGAATTTCTCTGTATAACCCCTCATACATGTGAACAGATCCTTGATCATCTATAATCCATTCAGTGCTGGGGTTATTAAATTTTTGGTATTACTTCATGAAATCATCAGAGCTGCTTGGAGATGCTGACTATGATATCCTATGAAAATATGAAAAAAATAAACAAAACCCAAACCAAACATCGAGACGAAGTTGTTTGGAGCAGATGTAGGGATAGCAATTAAAAGGATCCACTCCCTTAAATTGGGCTAACTGTGCAGCATGAGGAATCCTTGTTTTTCACTTTGTCCTTTTCAGACAGATTGTTTAGCATCTGGCAATATTTGTTAGTCAAAATGTTAGTCAGCTACAATGATGAAATTGAATTACTCTGTTGAATAGAAAAGTGTCCTTCCATCATAAAACATTTGAAATTTACAGGAACTGTTGTTCTCTTCAAAAGTGTTTCACAAACTATATGCATATTCTTGAAATTCAATTAGTGTATAATAGAGGGTAGCATCATAGATGTCCTCAGCCAGCTCCACAGATCAGGCAATTGCTTCTTACACAGAATTAACCCAACACTAGTTATAATTTTTATCCATAATAGTATAATATTTGCCCAAAGTACAGAAAGGGCAAGTATAATTCTTCTGGTAAGGACTATATGGCACAGTGTGGCAAATGTTCTCCCAGTATTCTGATGAAATTGTATTTTTTTTTCATTTATTATATCTTTTTAGTTTAGAGGTGGCTGTCAGTGGCTAAGTGAATACAGATGAGATAGATTTCAATTAATTTCAGTCATTCATTCTGCGTAGCCTGACATCTGATTTATGTGTTTTCTGGACCCACACACGTTTTCACAGAAGGTGTTTGTGCCAAGCGAATCTTTTGGAGAGTGCTTCTGCAATTGCTTGTTCTTAACCTTACTGTCACAATGAGGATTTTTCCCACTGAATTCACTCAATCTAAAGGAGACTTTTCATATAGTGAAGATAGACCAGAGATCTCTCTTCATCTAGATATAAACATGTGCCAATGACCAACTTCATTAACCGCTGATTTAAAGCATCCCTTAGTGTTTTAAAGGTCTAGATATCCAATACTATGCAGCTGTTTATTTATAAATACATACACAGACATGCACACACACATAGGTATCCTTGCCATGTATCACTAAGTGCATTTCTACAGCTGGAGCATTATTTGTGGCAGTGCAAAACTCAGAAATCTATGCACTATATGCAGACATTCTGGGTTACGGAACATGCAAGAAATATGAGGACCGATGTGTGTGTCTTGACAGCTTTTGATCGGTCTCTTTCAAAAGGGGATGGTTTAAATGCCTTTACAGTAAAGGAGAGCGTATCACTCCATGAATATGAGAAAAAGGGCACAAATGTTACTGTTTGAACTCACTAATAATGACACCTAGCTGAGGCCATCGTGAAAGTTCATCTCCTCTCCAGTCAGCAACTTAATTTCCCTTTATCTGTTCTTCCTTGTTGTAAGTTACTTTCCTTCCAGATTAGAACGATTTTTTTTTTTTTAATTTATTTGGTTATGTCCAGAGTTCTTGTCAAAGTACATCTGAAAGTGATAGCTATGTTGTTTATGACCATAGAAGGGAGAAGGGAGGGAATTCTTGTACCTCGCTGTTGTTCCTGGTAAGCTCCTTGTACTGGAGCTGGAGCACCTCTCCTGTGAAGACAGGCTGTGAGAGTTGGGGTTGTTCAGCCTGGAGAAGAGAAGGCTCTAGGGAGATTTTGTAGCAGCCTTCCTGTACCTAAAGAGTACCTACAAAAAAGCTGGAGAAGGACTTTCTAAAAGGGCATGTAATGATGGAAAAAAAGGGTAATGGCTTTAAACTGAAAGAGGGTAGATTTAGATTAGATGTAAGGAAAAAGTTCTTCAGTGTGAGGGTGGTGAGACACTGGAACAGATTGCCCTGAGAAGCTGTGGATGCTTCATCCCTGGAATCATTTAAGATGAGGTTAGATGGGGCTTTGAGAAACCTTGTCTAGTGGGAGGTGTCTCTGCCCAAGGCAGGGGGGTTGGAACTAGGTGATCTTTAAAGTTCCTTCCAACCCAAACCATTCTGTGATACTAAGATCATTGCTTTATTCTACTCCTTACTAACAACGGCATTAGCAAAATCTGCAAGGTCTGAGCTGCTATATGGGACCTTGCTGCAAAGGTCTTTGGGTAGTACACTAAAACAATAACCTTGTAAGATTAACAGCATATAGAAAAACTTTTGTGTTTAAACTCAAAAGTTTTGACTCTGAAGTTACTAACTTCAGAATTCCAGTTTGTGCTTATATCTCTAATGCAGTATGTAGTACAATGTCATATTGCTATACAGGCTATTTTCATAATTTTAATCAGCACACATGTCAGCAATAAGATTTTTAAGCTAAAATTCTGCATTAGAAGCATACTGACTTCCTGCCAACAGTCAAAAAAATGTGGCAATGACCAAGGTCACCTCCAGCAGAGAGAAGACTAGGTGAATCCCATGATGTCCAAGTGGGTGTGTGATTCCAGCAGTGGAGTAGCCCCGAACAGCAGCTTGTGGCTTTTTAGTGATTTGGACTCTCTTTTGCCCTGTAAGTTCAGATAGACATCATCTGAGGCATTCAACCTGGTGGGAAGGCTGCTTGTGGCCAGCTAGACAGGAATACACATGCCACTGTGAAGGCTGTAAACAGAAGACCTGAAGGGACTCAGCCCTTAGGCTTTAGGGTAAGACTTGTGTTCCTACATGTAATCACAGCATCCCTGATACCTTCATCACATGAGCAGGAGCACACATGGAAATCAAATGGCAAGAAAGACTAGGACACCTTGTCAGGCAAACAGCATTTGATCATTTTTGCATGTCTGTATTCTGCTATCAATTGTCTTTAACTACATATTCAAGGGCCTTTTGGAACACTACATCTTGATAGTTGGATTTCTTATTTTTTTAAATTCCATACCAAGTCTAATAAAGAACCTTTATATTTGCCTATTTTTAGCTGGATCCGGAAGTAGCTACAAAATACTTATTTCTTTGTATTTACTGAATGTAGTGGGATCTAGTGTTCCACTTTTGTGTCTGTGAATGAAATTCAAAAGCTTGGATTATCTGCTCTCTTAGTAAAGCTTATGATCTGGAAATAAGTCCAACCTCAAAGCGCTATTAAATAAATAAAACCATAATGCTAATAAAAATAATGTCAAATCTCTTGGGTCAGCCAAAAATTATACTTGAGGGAGAGGAATAAAAATTACATACAAAACCAAACCAGTTTGATACCTCTGGATTTTAATGGACTGTAAAATTTAAATTTATCTACTTTAAAGGCAGTATCCCATACTATAGTGATAATAACATGAACATTGAGATGACTGTCCGTTTATTCTAGAGGTTAAAAGAAGACCAGCTTCACCATTCATTTAGAACATCTTGTTCAGAAACAATTTTTCTCTTTTCCCAATGAATTATGGTGATTTATGTGTAGTACCTTTCTTGGAAGAACTACTGTTCACTAGAAACTTTTCAAGCTCAAAAAAGTACATTTCATTTAGGACTGCAAGTTTCACTTGAATAAGACTGATGTAGCCTAATGTCTACTAGATATGAATGGAAAGAACAAAACCTGTTTTCTTCAGAGGTACTAGGAATGCACCTAGAACGTTAGACATGGCTGTAAACCCTGAGATAAGGTACCAACGAAACGCTTGTCTTGAGTATCCTATGAAGCTTAAGATGTCTCCTCCATGGAGGCATTCAAGGTGAGGTTGGATGGGGCTTTGAGCAACCTGGTCTACTGGAAGGTGTCCCTGCCCATGGCAGGAGGGTTGGAACTAGATGATCTTTAAGGTCCATTCCAACCCAGACCAATCTACGATGCTATGCCTCTTCCAAAGTTAGCATATGAAATGTTCTATCTGGAAACAGTTCCTCTAGTTGTGGACTCCTACTTTCTTTTCAAATAGGTACAGGTTGCTGGCAGACTCAGCTGAGCACAGATCGTACAGTGGTTTCTGTCTAAAACCTCTGTGGCAAGCATGCTTCCTCTCTGCAGAAAAGAGGGAAGGGAAGAAAAGGTGGAGGAACATATCATTTTGAGGCTTTGATATGCAAAGATAAAACCATGGGAAAACACTATGGTGTAAAAGCGAATTTTTACATACCTGTTCATATGTATGTTCCCATTTATACTCCTTCATGCTTTGAGGCAGCACTGCTCCAGGAGTGTAACTAAAGGTGAAGTAAAGAAGAGCACAACTTGTGTATGTCTTGTAGGGTCTTCCCATCTCCATTCCCACATCCAGTAGCCTGACCATGCATGTGCAGGCAGCTGTCTTCGCAAATACCAGTTCTGCTGTGGTCAAAGGGCTTTCTATTGGTTTTTTTGCCAGTAGATGCATTGCAGATACATCCTCTGTATTTTCATAATTCCCAAAGTAAAACTGTCAAGGTTTTATTAGGAAAGAGATAAGCATCTTAGCCTGCAGCCTGCTGTGAGAATCACTAGATACATTTTCCTAAATGTAAATTACCCTCCATTGCAATAAGGTACTTTTTGTTAACTGAGTCTCCATAAGAAACAAGATAATAAAATATAAAATTAACATGGATAATCTTAAATCACAATATTTTAAATGGATGTTGCATGTATTTTGAGGTATTTGGGGTGATGCTAATAATAAATTCCGGCTCCATTTGCCACAGGACGTGAATGTAAAAACAAGAATATTGGTTTTGGTTGGAAAGAGTTCTGTTAAATATAAGTACAAATTTCCATTTCTTTTGTAGTTCGCGTAGCAAAAAATACAATCAATGAGAGTCATTAACAGCCTTGTAAATACGCAGCAGAACTGGATGGTTGGAATTTGTGTTCAAATAGTTTCGGAAGATGAGAAATGATGATGGTTTGGTATTTCACAGTTGAATTCAACTAGAATATCTTGAACGAGCCTTTGCTTTTGATAAGAAGCACAACATTAAAGAGTTGCTTCAAGCATTTTTGAGTTTTTTTTAAAATGTATGAAGTTAAAAACAGATATTGGGTGCTTTTTTCAGCTGCTGAATTCCTGGATAAAATAGAGGCAACAATGCTGCACAGTAATTTATATTTGAGGACTATAGAAAAAAGTCAGATGTGGGGTGGGGGGTGTGGAAGGGCCACAGCTAACCCTTCAGGATCCCAATTTGAGGGAGAAACTGCTTTCCAGACCAGAGTAAATTGTAAACATCTTGATTTACTTTGATTCATAACATCTCTTTCTCAGGCACGTCTGCTACTCAGCTCCCTGCTCAGTGTGATGCTTTCTGTTTGAAGCTGCAAACTCCTATAAATTACACACAGTTTTGATGCCCCTTCAGGAAGCTGGAGACACTGTATGGTTGGATCCTTTTGGTTATTCTCAAAAGTCAGAAGCCCAGCCTCTAGATTCAGTACGCTGTGTGCACATCCTCCCTGTGTCAGAGCTGGGGCTCGGTGCTCCCCTGCATTCCTTTTTCCCCAAAGAGAGCCGTGGATCCATGCTGCCAGTTGCCTGCTTGACAGGGTTGCGATTCGGCTTATCGTGGCAGCCCATAACCTGCAGGGAGTTCTGTGGGTCTAGCCTCTTCTAGCCATTTCAGTTCGCGAATGAAACAAGCAGGCGTTGCTGTGTCCCTTCATGTCAGTAGTAAAGCAGGACCTACCTGCGTATCCCCCCCTCCTAATGGATTTGAGCTTTCTAAAATATTTTTGAGCTTTTTTAAAAAAATGCGCAAGTATCGAGTGGCTTTCCGAGTATTATTTAATTAGTTGGATTGTTTTGTTGCTTTGTTTTTCAGTCTCAATCTGTATCTGGCTGGTTTTCTCAGAGCTTGGCTGCTAGCAGCTTTCACTCCACGCTGGTGGTCCTGCTGTTGTAGCCAGTTAATGTTGGCTGATGTTGCCAATAGAAGCATCTCAGGGATAAAGCTGCACTTCTCAGAAGTGTGCTCTTCATTTCAGCTTCTGAGAATGTTCCCTTGGAGTCTTTGGCACTGCTGCTTTCTGTATGAACCTGCTGGCCTTCTCCCATTCTTTGGCCAGTGTGATCTGAGAAATGGTGTTTTCATCATCCTCTCCTCTCTTATCTGTGTGTAGTGACTTGGGTATTGTAGTTTTCCCTAGTCAGCTTACAGGACACACAATGGTGGCATTGCTGTGAAGTGATGACTTTTACGGGGTTTCCAGCTGTTACAATTTTTGAGGTAAATTGGTTGTACTGGTTGTCAGTACAAATTGCTGGTTTTTTGTGTTTGATGCTTTTTTTTGTATAGGATTTTTTTTTGTATAGGGCTGGATGGAATCCCCTCAAAGGTACTGAGGGAGCTGGCAGAACTGCTCACCAAGCCAGTTTCCATCATTTATTAGCAGTTCTGGCTAACCAGGGAGATCCCAGTTGACCTAATGAGGTTCAACAAGAGTAAGTGCAGAGTCCTGCACTGGGGAAGGAGTAACAAAATGCACCAGTACAGATGGGGAGGCGATCTGCTAGAGAGCAGCTCTGTGGAGAAGGACCTTGGAGTCCTGGTGGACAAGTTATCCATGGGACAGCAATGTGCCCTTGTGGCCAAGAAAGCCAATGGTTTTTTTGGGGTGCATTAAAAAGAGTGTATCCAGCAGATCAAGGGAGGTCCTCCTCCCGCCTCTACTCTGCCCTAGTGAGACCTCTCCTGGAGTACTATGTTCAGTTCTGGGCTCCCCAGTTCAAGAGGGACAGAGATCTACTTGAGAGAGTCCAACAGAGGGCTATGAGGATGATTAGGGCACTGGAACACCTGCCTTATGAGGAAAGGTTAAGAGACCTGGGGCTTTTTAGTCTGGAGAAGTGAAGACTGAGAGGGCATCTAATTAATGTGTCTAAATATATGAGGACTGGGTGTCAAGAATAAAGGGGCAACCTCTTTTCACTTGTTCCCTGTGATAGGACAAGGGGCAATGGCTGCAAGCTAGAGCACAGGAAGTTCCACCTCAACATGAGGAGGAATTTCTTTACTGTGAGGGTTACAGCACACTGGAACGGGCTTCCCAGGGAGGTTGTGGAGTCTCCTTCTCTGGAGACTTTCAAGACCTGTCTGGATGTGTTCTTGTGTAACCTGCCCTAGATTCTATGGTCTTGCTTGGCAGGGGGGTTGGGCTCAATGATCTCCAGAGGTCCCTTCCAACCCCTAACATTCCATGATTCTATGACTGGAGGTTAGCAAACATAAAGCCCATCTACAAGAAGGGCTGGAAGAAGGATCCAAGGAACTACAGGCCTGTCTGTCTGACCTCAGTTTTTGGAGAAGGTTATGGAGCAGATCATCCTGAGTGCCATCACGTGGCACATGCAGGACAACCGTGTGATCAGGCTCAGTCAGCACAGGTTCATGAAAGACAGGTCCTGCTTGACTAACCTTGTCTCCTTCTATGACAAGGTGAGTTGCTTAGTGGATCAAGGAAAGGCTGTGGATGTTGTCTACTTAGACTTTAATTAAGCCTTTGACACGGTTTCCCACAACATTCTGCTGGAGAAACCGTCTGCTCATGGCTTGGACAGGAGTACTGCTTGCTTGATAAAAAACCAGTTGGATGGCTGGGCCCAGAGAGTGGTGGTGAAGGGAGTAAAATCCAGTTGGCGAGTGGTCACAGGTGGTGTTTCACAGGGCTCAATATGGGGCCAGTTCTGATTAGTGTCTTTATCAATGATCTGGACAAGGAGATCGAGGGCACCCTCACTAAGTTTGCAGGTAACACCAAGTTGGACAGGAGTGTTGATCTGCTTGAAGGTAGGAAGGCTTTGTAGAGGTATCTGGTCAGGCTGGATTGATGGGCCAAGGATATGAGATCCAATAAGGCCAAGTGGCCTGCACTTGGGTCCCGACAATCCCATGCAATGCTACAGGCTTGGGGAGGAGTAGCTGGAAAGCTACCTGGTGGAAAAGGACCTGGGGATCTATTTAGCTGTGATCTTTTCAAAACAGCTGTAGCAAAGATTAAATAAGATTTACTATTGGTAGAGAGGCAGATTGGGCTTCTCAAACCACCGGACTTAGGGCTTTAAACAATATTTTCTTTACAAGATGCTCTCCTCAGAGAGCTGAAAGGGGCTGTGCTAGATTCTAAGAGCACAAGATAAATTATATTTTCATTTATTTAATTGTTATTGTATGATTTTTATATTAAGACAAAATCTGTTCTTGAGGTTCAAGTGGAAAACAGTAAGGGATAATTTTTAAATTTGTATGTGTATATATGGAGATAAATAATCATTTTTCATGGCAAATTTCTGAAATCATGTATTGTTTCTAATAACTAAGGGCTGTTTGCCTTAAATGGAATTTCAGAGACTGTTTCTTTATAGTACATCTATTATCTTACTGTTTACCAACATATATATATATTCTGTTTAGCAGTGTCTGAATACAGTGTTCATTCTATCAATGTCCCAGATTTCTTGAAGAAATCTCAGATGTTTCATTTCCTATTTGTGGAGATACGTAGGTGGTAATATTATTGGAATTGATTTTGCTTTGTAAGAGTTTTCTAAATTACCATATTCAGAGGGACATAGAATCTTCGACCTATGTGTAATGATGTTGGCTTAGAAGTCTACTTCCATTATTGTCTCTTTTCTAAGGGTGACTTGATTGAATCTGATTATAATATTATTCCACTTATAAAACTGATGTTCTATGAAAATTCAATTGTATAACAATTAGACGTGCAGATGCTAAAAATATCCAACCTATAGATAACCTTCTTAGTTCCTCACATCAGGTTAGCTGTAGATATGGTAACCTCTTTAGAGTAATTATGTTCTTATGTTTCAAAAAACATTGCTCTGTTGAATTATATTTGTGGCTGCCATAATCTACTTGGTCATGACTGATAGTGTGGTTCCTTCTAGCAAAATAAAGGAGCAATTAAGAACCTTTTGCACAGTGGTCTTGAGCCTGGGAAGAGGAAAGGGTGGGTGTAAGGTGTTTAAAATTTGGTTTTATTTCATATTATCTTACTCTGATTTTGGCTGGCAATAAATTAAAATAATTTCCCCATGTTGAGGCTGTTTTGCCCATGACTGTAATTGCTGAGAGATCTCTTCCTGTCTTTGGCTTGACCCATGAGGCTTTCATCATATTTTTGTCCTCCTTCCCAGCTGAGGAGCAGAGTGATAGAGCAGCTTTGGTGGGCACCTGGCATCCAGCCAAAGTCAACCCACCACAGCGATGTTCTGAAAATGAACCAGAGCTTGTAGTGAGTAAGGCCACTGCTGGAAGAGTGTTGCTCAGAAATGTAATGTACTGAATTTAAGAAACTCTTGTGGCCATGGTGGTTGATCACTGCCTGGATTCTGTAGCTGTGAGTTTACTGTATGGTGCTAGGAAAATTACATAAACTAAGTGCCTGCAGCAACTCACTGATGTCTTCCACATGTCTGTTTATGGAACCTGGGGCCTGGAAAGCATGAATAATTAAACTATTTTAGGATCTGCGCTATGGACATGAAAAGCCTCTTATGCTATTAAAAACTTAAAAAAAAAAAAATCAGATGGCTCAAATGCATAGACATGTTTAACAATTTTAGCATTAATTTATCTATGTCAGCTGCTGATATATTAAATAGGGCTAATAATGATCACAAGCAATTCCTGTGTCAAATGGGAATTGTGGTGATAAATGCAGTGGCAGAAGAACCATAGAAATCCCCATGACAAAATTAATAACTCTCTATTCAGCACGGAACTTGGATAATGTGCGGTAAATAATGCATGGATCCACATAGTGAATTACAAAAAAAAAGAAAAACCACAACAAAAAGCCACCAACAAAATCCCAAAACCTCAGCATTGAATAGCTGCACAGTCAATGAATACCATCCATCTCAGGAACTGAATTAATTAGGAGCACCATGTTAGTGACAATATTCACCTGTTGAAGTGAAATGTGCTCCATAAAACATAAAGCACTAGGAGGTATGGTGAAATTCTGACTTTTTCTGACTCTCTAATTTTCAGGGCTACTTATGATTTTTAACACCGTTTTCATGTGCATGTAAAAAGAAGATCATTGTGTTCTAGTTATATTAAATTATATATTTGGTAATGAGAGCACATTACTTGCAGTAACTAAACATGCGTTCCAGTTCTCAAAAGAGCTAATACAGTATGTTCTTAACCCAGTGGGTCCCAGCTAATGCTATGGCAAGACTTTCCAAATAGATTTATAGTTAAGAAAATGAGATGAGGTATCAAGGTATTCTGAGTCATTGCAAATGCTTTATGATTCAGTATTCCTGCTATCAGAGATTGCTTTGAAACAATGAAACATCCTTTCAAAGGATACAACAAAGCGGTTCTTTTACATTTTTATTTTGAACAGTAGCTCACTTAGCAAGCATGTTTCTGTTTTCATCTACAAAGATATTACCAGGCAGAACTTTAAATAACTGGATGACAAGCTTCTGTGTGTGTGAAAATGTCCACTTTGGGTGGAAATCCATTAATATATCAAGTAATGGATCTGAAGAACACAAGTACATTCACTTTTTGTTTGATTGCTTTTCATTCTAAGATGTGCAAGTGTCTGGTTTCTAGCTATGGTTTATTTCCAAAGTCTTAATAAGAAAATTGAGTTACTTTAATCAGTTTGTTCTTACTTTATTTTGTTATTTTATATAAAAAGTAATTTGATTGTTTTCTACAGTGCTATACTATGAGAACTACCTATTATAATAAATATAATATATAATAGAATATAATATATACTATCATAATATATACTATATATATACTATTGCCCTCACTGTATAAAGAACAGACTATTCTTTAAATTGTGATTTAGATGAAGGTTTCAGTGCCCTTTTTAAAATGTAAATAGTGGAAGAGACATTCAGGAACTATATATGTAGGGCCTCAGTTTAATGGATTCTTGAATGGATAGCATCATCCCAGAGGAAAGAAAGAACAAAATAGGGATCTTGCTACTGAAGTGCCTCAGTTCATGAATGAGGGTGGTCTGTGAGGCCAGTCATGGACCTCCTCTGGAGCCAGTGGAGCACCTGAAAGCAGAAAGAGATGTCTCCATTGCAGCCCTTTCAAACACAAACGAAAATTTTCGAGCAGTTTCCTGATACTGTTAAACGCACTTTTTTTTTTTTTTCCTGCAACAGCTAAAATTACCATTAATGTGGAATTGTTTTAAATTTTCTTCACATGTTTCTAATACTATAGCCATTATATGTTCTGTATTTCCTGTGCTATGCAGGCTACTAATGGTTATTCCTCTATTCTATTTAATTTCTTCTTTAAATGGCAGGGCATTTTTCAAAAATAAGGAATGTTGCAGATAGTTTAAATTCAAATTATATATTTGGATATGATTTGGGCCTAAGGAGTTCTTTTCCCTTCTGGTAGTATTTCTGAAGAAAAACTGAGCTCTTTCAATGCATATAAATTGATGAATTACATTTTGGACATTTCTGATTTACAGCAGTTCAGGTATAAAGACACGGAATTTGAATGTCTCTTTCTTCCTACTCTTGAATCTACATGGAGATTAATCTCCTACCTAAGTAATGCTAAGTTATCAATCATTCATGCTGCTAAATGTCAAAGGCAAAGAACACACTGTGCAGTAAGATTGAACTCTTGTTTTAAAGAAAAAAATATTCCTCAAAGACAAGGGATTTTTTTTTTAATTGTTTTAATCATATTTACTTGAAAAATACTAAGGCTGAAAATTTCCCTAGGCAGTTCAAATCCATTTTGTGTTGTAGAAGAAGCTTATTTTAAGAAAGATTGGACAGATTTCAGTTGTGCTCTTGGTTTGACAAAGAGGAAAACAGTCTGCTGCCTAATGAGAGAAGGGTATTAAAATAGGAGACTACTAAGAGTGATGACTCAAAGAAGCTGTCAGTGAGATAACAGATGAAGAGGTAGAAGGGTGTAAGGCCAGAGGATAAAGTACTTCAAGGTTTCTTTAGCTGTAACAAATTCAAAGATGTTGGAAACTTCCATTCCCCCCTTCCACCTCCCTCTCCGCACTCTGGTGTGCCTGATTAATGCAGGTAATATGGTGTTTAATGTGAAAAATAAATGGGCTCAGGCACTTGCACTTCCTGTTGGCCAGGAGGTGAGATCAGAACTAGTGGAAACATTAACTGAATTACATATAGAACAGAGATCAGAAGGAAGAAGCTGAAAAGCATAGTGCTTTCTTGGTATCACAGAGAAAATACCATTATTTCTGTTTTGTTTTATTTTTCTCTCTTTTCTTTTTTTTTCCTTTTTCTGTGTTTACTGTGTCTTATTACTGCTACTACCTCTTGGCAAGAAAGCTCAGAATAACAGGAAAATACTTTCAAGTGAGGAAAGTTCAGGTAATATTATGGTCCCACTGTGGGTTGCCTAAGATCAGATGCTTTTCTACTTCTCAACTAAGAGAAAAATGGATCTTCCTTTAGCCCAAAAAGTATTTTAAGGTGATGACATTAAAATTTTGAGTCTTTGAATGAAGTATTCAAAATATTTTTTGGCCTTAACGCTCTTTTTGTATGTATGTGAGTATGACATGACAAAGCTTTTTTTTTGCAGTGCTTGGAGATACTCCTTGACTGGTATTGTTCTCTGTACTATATTCCTCAAAATTTGAGTGCGTCCGAAATAAAAAAGTATTGTGGGGCCGTATCAAGAGGAAAATAATTTCTTTCTAGATGGGTAATACTTGGACATTGTTCACTGTCAGTATTTGAAGACGGTTACTTTTGTTTGCCCTTTAGTCACTTCTCTCATTACCTTTGGACCTACAAAGCAAGCAAATGCAGCTTTCAAATTTTTGTTTAAAAGAAGTTGACATTTCTATTAACTTGAATGAATGAGGCTTCAAACCGGAATAACAAGTTGAATTTGAGGAACTTTTGTTGGTGTTAGAACTTTTAAGCCTCTTTAACAGCCTCAACTGTTTGATTACATGCAGTGAGAGATGCTATATGTAAAATGCATAGTAGATGTATGGTTTTCCCAAACATTCATCACTGGTTGGCATATTTTTAACAGAAATTTGAAGTGGCAAATAACATGGATTTAATGTTTTGTTACTGCTGAACAGTTTGATAACTATTAGCTTTAAATCTTTTATTTCCCCCAGTAAATGAGAAGGAGGGGAAACAAAAGGAAGAGAGAATGGTCTTTCATTATCTAATAATATTTACGCTAGCAATAAAATAGAAGCAGGTTTTAAAGGATTTTGTTGTTATTATCAATAAGGAAAAGAAGCGTTTCAAAAGGACAGCTAGAAGTTTATGTACTCATTCTGAAACTAATTTTATCTAGAACAGAGTAATCAGAAAATGTGTATTTGTTACTATTTGCACATACATTCTCCATCTTTGTGTACGTCTGTGACAAGCAGAAATGCAGGTGCAGCTCTGTGCTCTCTTACTTTCACAAAGATAAAATGATTTACCTTAATTCTTATGACAATATCAAAGTGCTTACCAGAATTATTTTTTGCAGGAAATGTACCTTATTCTGCAGAAAGTACATCTTAACACTGATATTCTCTAAATCCAAACTTAAGTGTGTGGGGGATGTTAGGAAAAGTCAGTGAGCTGTTATTTGGAGACATCAAAATGAATTGTTCTGTGTTAAGTGGTGTTAGAAGCACAGCTCACACACACAGACACACACACCACTCTCCACGTTCACAGGCACACACACACTCGTGGATCCCTCCGGCACTAGCACAGCCCTTCTGTCCACCCAGATCCCGGCCCCCTTACCTGCTTCATGGTCTCTGGCTCACCAGTTGTTCCAACTCAATGCTTGCTGGCAAACTGGCATTCACACATTTGTCCCTCATGCACCCCACATTCACAAGTCCTCCCAAGACATGAGACCCCCCTGCCCACCTAATACCACAGCCCAGACCTGTGGACCCCCTACTCGCCGTTGAGTCCAGCATAAAAGTTGAAAGCAAGCTAGACATGCACAAGTGCACACTCACCAGGTTTGGGGAAGATGCAGACACTTTGTTAGCCCCTGGTAGCTGGCACCAGGCACACAGGCTGTGACCCATGGTCCCGCTCCAACTGCCCATGCAGGGATCTTCATTCACCTCACTCATACTGGTCTCCCCTGTAGCTGGTTTTGGGAACACACACCGTTCCGGCCCCTGTGGCTGGAAGTTAAAGACCCCCACTTGCTCCAGTAGCTGATGCTGAGACCTCACTTTCTCCAGTAGCTGACACCACAAGTCTAGCGGTGCCTAAAATCCCCAGTCTGACTCCAGTAGCTGACACCCAGTCCACTCACGCCAGTCTCCCCAGTAGCTGGCACTGAGGCCCTGCAGCGCATATACAGGGAGGGTGGAGAGGTTATGCCATTAGAGAGTTGAGAAAAGATTTAATGAGATGACAGGACACACTGCTGATCAGGGGCAGGCTCGGCCAGAAGAGTGTACTGACTGGCCCTGTTTTACCTGTGACTGGCCCCTTTTATAACCTTATCTGTCTACCTCCTTACCCCGGATCTGGATCTCCTCCTCTTGCCCTTTGCCTCATCATTTTACATAGTCCCACTGTCACCCTCAACATCCCGGACATCCAAGTTTGCGTCCTTATCAGCTGCAAAATCCCAGCTTGCCTGCAATTTCTTGTATCCCATCAATTAGTGTGACTGGCCAATTAGTTTCTGGTTTTTTGTCTTTGTTAAGGCTAATTGGTCAGGTTTTTTAGCTCTGTGTGTTGTCTCCCTCTCTTTCCTTATCATCCCAATTTGGCAAGGTCATTAGTCAGACAACGTTTCTGAAGAAAAAATCTTCTCATGCTTCACATATTCTTACCAATTAGTGTGACTGGCTGGGTTTATTCTTATCACGACTTTCCTTATCAATTGTCAGTCAGGTTTGTCTCTGTATGCTCTTGTTTAAGGCTCTTTTGACCAGATATCCTTAAAAGAGCAGACATTCTCCTTCCACATACCCTTGCAGGGAATTTTGTTAATTAGTAAAAGGATTTTACAGATAAATTTTCATTTACTACAAGCTTTTACAGCACTGGGTTAGCAATGCCTAAATAGCTCTCTCTTTGGACTCCCAAGACCTGGTTTGTTCAGTACATCAGTCACAATGGAAATTAGTCTGAAATATCATATTATTTGCAACCACTTTGTGTATGTATTTATGCATATAATTAGTTTGAAACGTTGTCAGTGATATACTGAATATGGGAATACTGGTCACTCTGGCTTACATTTTCCTTTTTGCCATGGGATAAATCTAGAAATATATTTTCAGAAATACTTCATATTTATCAAGTGTTTCTGAAACCAGGCTATGCATAGTGTTTTTGACCGTAGTCACTGGAAATTGTAAACCTCGTAAATTTGTACTTCATGTAGTGCTAAAGTTAATTCCAGCTTTTGAAGGATGTCAGAAATACTGTCAGACTGAAAAGGCTGAGTGACAACACAATTATTGATATTTAAAGAACTACAGTGAATTTTATGTCTGCAGTTAAAGTACTTGCAATTAGAAAAGTATTGATCTTGCTGGGGTAACAAAAGCGACTTGGATAAGATTAGAACTAAAACTTAGTTAAAAACAAACAAACCACAACAAAACAAAAACCCCAAATACAAAACCTCGCCCAAAAAAGACCACCCGCCAAAAAAATCCCACATGAAGAAACGGAAGAGCACAAGTTTTTTTAAAAAAGTTTTAGAGCTTGTAGAAGCAGAGACAGAGAACGATGTGCTCCTTATTACTCAGAAATCAAAGGCAAAATCATCACTTTATTTAGGCTTTTATCTCTTCTCATTTGAATTTGGCTTTTTTGTCCTGTTCACAGGGTAGAGAACGTAGATGGAAAGACACAGATACCTCCAAAGTGCTGTGAAGTCTTCCTGCTTTCCACACCTTTCATGTGTCAGTTCATTTCCATGTGCTGTGTTGAGCCTGAATGATGCACTTTTCTGTCCATCCAGTGTCTTGCTGATATCTATGCCTGACGTGTGTGATGACTGCAACGTAAGATGTGAATGGGAATTGCCTGCTTGTGTATAAACAGCTCTGCTCATTTGCTGAGTATATTCTGTGTGCTCTTTCCTTTCACTGACTCTTCTATTTATGATACTGAATAAGGGAAACGGAATTATCGTCCCAAGAAAGCAAGACTGTTTAGATAGTAATCTGATTTTCTGTGTCTGAGTAAAATCTAAGCCAAAATCCATTGGCCTCAAGTGGCCCACAGCCAGCTGTTTTAGACCTTGGTCTAACAACAGGTCACTTAGTTACAGGAATCCTGGGCGTATGTTGCAGATGGAACTTTGTGATCATCTAGCTGCCAAAAAAGGAAGTTGGGCTGCCTTTTAGTGGGCAAAAATAGTCTTTACAATTACAGTTGCTTTAGTTTCATATAAATTTTTGTTTAATGTCATTTTTTTTTCTGTTTTGTTTCCATTTGACTAATTAAGATTCTGAAAGAGGCAAGAAATATGATTTGTGAGATAAACATGATTAGGACTAAGTAATATTTTGGTGAAATTCTACCGAAGTAATTGGTGTTACATCCAAAAAGAATTTTTATCACTGAATTCTTCTTTGTCTAAAGGAACAAAAGCAGCCTAGAGAGAGGAGTATTTTTCAATACTCTTCAGGGAATCATGAAATGTTATCAGGCTTTCATATTGCAGCTAATAGCATAACCTGAAAAAAAGCCTTTTCTTTTCAGAAAACTTGGAAAGGCATAGCTGGGTGGTGGCTGCAATTCTGTCTGCTTAGGGAGACATGTTCTATCTGCTTAGGCCAACAAAGGAGCAATAGAAGGTAGTATCTGCTTTATCTAGTGAAAAAACAATATATTGTGCTAATATTTCAGAAACAATGTTCTGTTGAAAAAGCGATCTGACTTGTTTTTCTGGCTGTGTACGACAGCAGCTAATAAGTTTTGTCTAATGTTTTGTTGCTGTACTGTGAGATAAGTGGAAAAAAATGCCTACAGATAAGTAAAAGATCTTAAAAGTTGTTTACCTCAACTTTAGCTTTGGAGATGATCTCCCACGGCATCCTGCGTCTGTATTGGGAAGTAACAATCCGGAGGGAAGTAATACAGAAAGAGTTACAAAAATGGTTGTGCAGTCAGATCAGTGGTTAGTGGCTGGTGCATTACCTGGAGGTCAGTAACAAGTGAATCACCCCTAGGTTGTATCCTTGGAGCTGGCCTGTCTCATACCTTCATCAGTGTCCTGCAGGACGAAGCAGAAGGTACACTTTCCAAGTTCAAGGATGACAACATACTAGGGGGAGCGGTTGACAAGCTTGGAGGTAGGGCTGCTTTACAGAAGGTCCTGGACAGGCTGGAGAAATGGGCCAACAGAGACCTTTTTAAAATGAGCAAGAACAAGTGCCAAGTGCTGCCCCTGGGACAGAGGAGCCCCTGTGATGGCACAGGCTGGGACAGACTGGGGACAGCCCTGAGGGAAAGGCCCTGGGGGCTGATGGGCAGCAAGCTGAGCCCCAGACAGCAAAGGTGGCCGAGAGCTCCCAGGAGCATGGTCAGTCAAGCTGGTGGGGGAATTTATCCCCTTCTGCCACATGTGAAGTATTGTGCCCATTGTTGGGCTCCTTGGTACAAGTGAAGTATTACCCCTGTGGAGTGAGTCCTCTGGAGGGGATGCTGAGGGCGTGGGTGCACATTCCCCATGAGGGGAAGCTGAGTGGACAGGGCTTGTTCAGCGTGGAGGTAAGCGAGTTTTGGGAGTTCTCACAGCCACTTTCCTATAAGTATATATAGACAAAAGAAGGTTTTCAGAAGGACAGAGCCAGACTCTTTCTTGTGCCACATGAATGATACACAGTTCTCATAAAATGAAACTGGGCAGGTTCCAGCTGGGTGACGGGAGAAACTTCCCCGTCCGACAGCCCAGCATTGGGACAGGCTGCCCAGAGAGGCTGTGTGATCTCCATCAGGATTTTAAGACCCAGCTGAACAGAGCCCTGAGCAACCAGGTCTGACTTCAGAGCTGGCACTCCTGTGAGTGAGACGTTGACCTCAGAGTCAACTGGTCAGAGTGAGACTGCTGACCTCATGAGGTTGGCTTGCTCAGCCTGGATTACCCGACAATTTAATGATCTTCAAAAGTGCATTGAAGATATTTGGATTTCTAGGCAGTCAGTATTTTTAGGGAAATTTGGGTGCATGACCTCTTGAGCTTAATACACGACCTATAAAACCTATAAACCTATAATTTCTCCCTTTTTTTCAGTAAGGCAGCAGTTTATTTCTGTGAGGTTTTTTTGTAGAGGGATTTCATCTGCATCAAAATTACCACCTTCCCTTTTCTGCCACATATCTCCAAACAAATCTTGAGACTTGGGAGAATTTATATCTGTACTTTTGCACTGTTTAATTTTCCTTATTTGTCTTATTCTTCCTCTGTTGCTCATTGACATCAGCTGAAGAATGAGGCAGACTAGGGTTTTTTTGTAATTTTAAAATAGGACCGATTTAGTATGAGTATTTTATTTAGGTCAGAGTATTTCATGACAAGGTACTTGTGTCCTTCATCTTAAAAAGGCCACTCTCTCTTTAATGATGGCAAAAATGTGATTGACTTCTGACAAGAGAAGAAATTATCTGTAACATGACTTTCACTGCAAAGAGTTTTCCTTTGAACTAGAAACTTCTTTAATATAAATGAGAACTGTCCTACTGAAGCTTTAAGATAATAACTCTAATTAGGGCTCATTTGAATTTTTAACACCCACAGTTTGAATGATGAAGTAAATGAATGGAATATTTTTCATCTTTTTAAAAGGTGCAAGTATGTGTGTGACCAAAAAAAAGAATAATTGTTTCTGTTTTCTTTATTTAAGGAATGTTTTTCTATTTAACAATAACAGAAAAGTGGTTTAGGTTGTTTTGAAAGAATTTACATGTACTGCTGTCTTAAGAGTTTTTAAAAAATATTTGTAATAGTAGCTCTGTAAAGCAACTTATCATCAAAAAACTAAATTAAAAGAAAGACCAAAGTACAAAGTAGAAAACCATGAGTTATGGCAGACAATATTGGTGCATATGAAACTTAAAACTGATCATAAAACTAGAGTAGAAGATGTACTGATCTGTTTTAACCCCTATGTAATTACTTCTGGAAGTTATTCAGATGTTAGATACTCATCTCTCACCACTGATGGTGATTCATGTTTGTGGGTGCTTAAGTTCACTGTAGAAAATCACATAAGCCGGTTGGCACCTTGTCCATTATCTTCTCTTGAAAAACAAAATAATGCAGCTTGGTGATTAACTATATGCAATAGCTTGTATTTATTGAAAATTTTGCAGTAATTTAAAAAATTAAATTAGCAATGACCATTTTCAGGCTTCAGTTCATCAAAGTACTGAATTCATCAGCACATTGTGGTGACAAAGTTTTGTCCTAATACCTAGAGAGGAGAAAGTCTGAAAATCAGAAGTGTTTCCGCTATGTAATACTTAGAATCCTTGCACCTCGCTCTGCTTTTTCATGTTTTTCATGTAATTAGTGTCCAGTAAAATGCAATAAAATTTAGCTTTCAATTAGTCACCAGGGTCAAACACTGTCCTCTTGAGTGTGGAGAATGAAAATTCAATACTTTAATCTCTTTATTGAAATATTCTCTTGGGTTACAGAGCAGATTAAAAACTATGTTATCAAAGACGGTAAGGCTGCCAAATGTGCCTTTGTAACTAACTCTAAAAGGCTGGGAATATTTTCAACGTGTTAGGGAATAAAATGGAAGGGGGGGAGTATCATTAGAAAGCTGCATGATCTGCCATTATTGCAAATGGAAATAATCAGCATTTCCTTCTAGAAAGAGCCCTTTGTATATAAAATTTGCTTTCAGTGTATTTTTTTAAAGATGCTGTTGTAAGAATTGCTTGTTCTGCTCACATCTGGTCCTTAAAACATATTCATTAGCCACATGTTTTGAAAGGAATTAAAGAACAAATGTTGTAGTATTTATTGTCTAATATCAAAATACATGACTGCCACATGAGGATGTTCTTCCTCTGAATCCAGTGTTGTGCAGTCAAAACATGATTGCAACATCAAAAAAAAACAAAATAAAAAGCCACAACAGGTTTAGTTGTTGATCAGGTACTCATTGCATACTGCTATATATTTTCACACTTCTTCCCTTACTCAGTATGCTTGCTTTCCTATGTAATGCTGTGCCTCCTGTGGTTTTTTTAATTCTAATATTCTTTACCAAAGCTGGAGTCTTCTTTCTCCCTTTTTTCCTCCCTTTTTTCTCCCTTTTTTTTCTCCCTTTCTTTCTCCCTTTCTTTCTCCCCTTCTTTCTCCCTTTCTTTTTCTCTCTCGCCCCCTTCCTTCCCCCTCTCCCTTTCTTTCCTCCTTTCTTTCCCTCTTTCTCTTCACCCCATTCCCTCTGTCTCTCTTTCTTTCTTTATCTCTTTTTCCCTCCCTCCCTCCCAGCAGGTGTATGAACATGGATTCATATCAGGTACTTGATAGATAGCATTATAGTAGAGAAGGGAGTGGTCTTTGCTCTAGTTTTCAAAATCTAATAGCTGCGGGCATCCAGGTTCTCCTGTTACTGATCATCTAGTCTTCATTTCTATGGGTGAACTAATTCAGCCATAGGGTAGGAAACTGTAGGACTTGTTCCTACCTTGAACACAGCGATAATGTGAAAATAGTCTACTTTAGTTGCACACATATGAATGTTTACATGTTTATATTGCAATTTCGTGATTATTTTCTTAAGGTACTTATAGATCTAGTGATTAAGGTCTGTGTATAATCTGAACTTAAGCATATGCTTCTTTTTTTTGAAAATCCTGTCTGGGTTTTTTTAATGTGTGCATAGTCTCAAACATAGTAGAACAAACAAAATCTCTATTTGTCATAATTATGATTGTGTAAAGGTCTTAATCCTAGATTTTATAGATAAGGCTCTATGGAGTGGAGACCTGCATCATTTTCTGTCTCATGTATAAAAGCACTGGTGGCAAAGATAGGAAATATTTGGGAGCAGATATATGCTCGGTTATCCTAAGTAGGAAAAAATCACTCTTGAGTAAGTCTTTCATTTCTGTTTAGTGATAGACAGAGCAGTATCTGTATCTTCTGAAATGACTAGAAGGTTCTCCTGGTTGAGAGAAAGTAGTTATAGCTCTGCCTAAAATAATATTCAGTTAGTAATATATTTTGGCTCCGTAGTCATAAATTAGATTTCACAACTAAGATAGAGTGTATAAAGAACCATGAAAGTTAATTTTTACTTTGTGCTTATATAGGTTTCTCTTCCTTTTTTTTTTCCCCAAGGGGGATATTAAGTCTTTCATATCATTGCCTGTAGAAATCATAAAATAAAATTATTAAGTCCTTCGTAAGAAAGAGTGGTAGTGGTGAGATGCTATACTGCAACCAAAAATCATACACCAGTAATTTTTTTATCATTTAGAGGAAGACCATGTCTCAGGATGAGCACTTGAAGTGGCATAATTTGTGCTGAAAAATTTTGTAGAATCTGTTGCTGGAAAGTTTGAGAAAAAAAAAGTTTAATAACATTTGGAATTGAACATTTTTTATAACTTTCTTTCAGATACAACTGAGAGATATAGGAAGATTCACTGTGTGAATTGTTTGTTTTAAAAGTTTAGATTTTTATGGCAATACCTCTTAAAATGAGGTTATTGTTACAGTGTTACGGTGTGTATATATCCATATTGGAACGTTTTGTCTGCCATCAGTGGGTACCATATCCTGCAACAGGGCAGTGCAAGAAGAACACCTTTTGCTGATCATTTTAGCTGGGTGTGATTTCATACTTCTTTTAAGAGTATTAAGTGTATGCTGTAGACCCTTTTTTTGGCTCTAACCCATTTGCAGATTTTTTTCAAGTCTTGGATCAAATATAAAAATTATTAACTCCTGTGCCTCAGTAGAACATGGAATACCGTTACAGCTTTTGTTGTTTTTCTTCACTTCACCTTTTTGCTTTCTAAATGCGCTACCCTCTTCTATTTTTTGTACTACAGAAATATTTACTATCAAAGAAAAATGCTGCCTTCAAATATGCGCAGAAATTCTCATTTACATCAAAGGAAGCTTCTCTCTATTTATGTGGTAAACTCTAGGGCCTCATTTTTGAGAAGGAAAATAGTGAAATGTAGCGTAGTGGAAGGTATTTGTTTTTAATAGGATAGAGAAGTGTCCTGAGTAGAAAGTTTGGGCAGCTTTTTAAAATGCCATGACAAAGAGATTTTAATATATTATAACTCTGCAAAGCTCAACAGAACATTTTGATCAAATATTTTGCATTTATTGACAGCAAATAAAATATGTAGAGTTAAAACCAATTCTTGTTATATCAAAATAAACGGTAAAAGAATTTACTTTTTTAATTGGTTCATATTTTAAGTTACAGCACTTTTGTCACAGATAGTAGAAATTTAGAACTAAACACATTAAAAATTTCTACAGGTATTTACCTCAGGAGGAGTGAGGCATCCCAGGAATGTTCTGCTCATGTCATTCATTTGGCCAGGTGACATCTATAGCATAAATTTATTACTCTCATTCAGCACCAGTCTTGGGTTTCTCCTTAGTTACCAGTCTGACATTCTGGTAACCAACATATGGTGTTTAATAAAGACATCAGAGGAAATTATTTCATGCTGGTATGATAGCCTAAGGTATAGTCCCTTAAATTAAAAATGGGATATACTGCCTGTATCATACTTTATCAGTACGTACTAGTTACAACACTTATGCAAGATCTCTCAGTTATCTCCTGTTTCTTAGCCACACCTTGATTATTGGAATATTTTTACTGTAACATTTTATTTAATGTTAAATTTAATTAAGCATTACATTTATTTAATTCCAGATGAAATTATGGCATTCTATAACTTCTTCACTTCCATTTTTTTTAAATACATAGTTACTGAATAGATCTAGCCGCTCTCTAATGATTGACAGTTCCTCTGCTATTACTGTTCTGCTTATGATACTTTAAGCTACATCCTTGAGGTGTATCTCAAGAAAGGTTAAGGAATGGATATAATTAAGGAATATAGAATAAATACAAATATAATTAGGGAGAAGAGGGGCAGCTTCTGCAACTTTCTTGATAGTTTTGCCATTTTGATGAGTGCTGAATTGAAGAGTTTGCTTTGTGAATAAGGGAAAGAGAATTGCCTTTTTCAGGGAGGCTGAAAGATATCTTTTAGGGAAAGTAAATAATGAAGCACAATAGTTTTTAGAAGCCTGCAGAAATATTGCAGTGGGTCACTTTTACAAACTGTGGAACAGAAAAGCAGATTTCAAATCACATTCTGCTTTATCCACAAATCATATCTCCAGGAGAGGTTATGTGGTCCATATGAACTCAAAGCTGGGCTAGAATGGTGTAATTATCTTCACAGAAATCACAATTGTATTATCATGCAGTTACAAGAAAATACTGAGATTTCTGAAACAGAAATCTATGAAGATTTTTTGTTGTTGTTAAAATAATTAACATCTGTATCACAAATTTCACCTACAGATGAGACCTTACATGCTTTGAGAACGGCTCCTGACAGTATCAGGAGCCGTTATGTCTGATATTAATGGTGACTCAATTTTTCTTCTCGGTATGACTGCAATATGCAGTAACATATACTGTGCAATATTTAGTGACATATGCAAATTACATGAAGTTATTCTTTGAAATGGGATTATTTTGGTGAAGAGCCAGTTGATAGAAACAAAAGAGGCATAAGTAGAAGAGAAAATTACAAGTAATGGGAATTCTAAACAAGTTTCTGTAATTTCATTGTCCCACTTAGATGAGGCTGAATTGATTAGCAACACTAAGTGCACCAGCCCTTGTACTACCTCAGACCATATTAACACATATAAATAGAACGAGGTGGGACATCACATTCTAGCTTTGAGACCAAACTATATATTACTTATCCTTGGATTTTCTCTTGTCCTATGTGGTGAGAGAGTTGCCTTAAGATATATAAATATCTCTATTTATTTATATTATTTTCCCTTTTCAGAATGCCTGAAACAGGGTGAAGATGGAACCACATGGTACTTTCACGTCAAGAAAAGGGTGGTGTGTACTGAAATCCCTGGTATGTGGCAAGGAAGCAGATGTGGTTTGGAGCAAGTGATGTTGAAGTCTGGAAATCTGTGAGAAAATATGAGTTGTACTGAGCAGACAAGTTTAAGGTACATGGAAAGCTGCAGTTATTTGTGCAGCCTGTTGTATATATTGTCTCACCTGATGACTCACGTGACATATGGTGAGGTCTGAGCTTGTAAAAGTACTTTTTCTACTCCATGACCCTGTCTGATCCTTGCTGAGCTTGTGTGAGCTTTCTTGTTGTTAAGCTTGTGTTAGCTTCATCTCTGAGAACAAAATTTCTTTTTAAATAGAGGTCATGTGAAACAAAACAACCAAGAAGCTATTATGGATTTTTAACGATGCTTATAAGCTCTTCTCTGAAGCTGCATGAAGTTGATGATACTTCTGTACATCCTTATTTACAATAGTTCTGTACCCACAGAAACAATTATTATGTGTATGGATTTTTCGACAACAACAGGTTTATTCAATAAGGTCTGAGTCACCAAATTTAAAGTAAGCAATATCTTTTTCTCTGCTGGCCTGAATGAAAATGAATAGAGATATTACTTTCAAGAATATTAACTGAACCTTCTATCCTTGCTAGAAAACAAAGTATAATTTATTTTTATTTTATGTGGTCATATATGTGTTGGATTTTTAGTGTTCTTTCTATTCTGACATCTTGTTTTGTGGGGTTTCTACTTTGCTCAACCTTCTGAAAGTAAGGTAAAGATAAATTTAGTAGAAATGCATTAAAATACCTGGCTGAGCTATACAAAATTATTCTGCCAAAAAAGAACGCGATTGTCTAGAGAAGCAGACAGCAGATAGCAATTCCTCAGTTTTATAAAGTAATATGAAGAATCCTTCTGTACTATAATCTTTTCTAATCTAATTATTTTGAAATATCTCACTCTGAAGATCTCCCCATCACTGTGTTTATGTATCCTTCCTTATAGTCTTCTATAGCATTAAAAATATGTAAGCCTTCCAAGATCAAAAGTTTTAGGAAAATTGTAATTGAAACACAGAAACACTGCATATGCAAATGAAAAGTAGAGGATGTGCAAAAAACCCTTCATTTTTAAAGGGAAGGAGTGATAATCACCCACACGGAGATACAAGTGGATTTAAAGTTCCAACCTTTTCTGCAAAGCCCTGATTCCACCCTCATCTAAATATGAAAGATGAAGACATGGTATAGCTTCATAATTATGATCAAATCACAAGACACAGTAGGCTGCACACTGATCAGTATTAATGTTGAAATTAAAAATTTGTTATTAACATAATTAAATCAAACTCGAATGCACAATAGGACTTAGTGCCTTAATACCATCTATCTCCCAGTTCTTCAATCGCAAAATTGGTCTTTCTGTACATATTTACCAAACTGCATAGGAAATGGTGGTGAATTAGGAAGAGGTCATCACAGAGGGCATGTCTACATCACAGACATTGCAAGAGTAAGAACTCCATATCTGGAAGCTATGTGGAAAGATAATTATTCATTTCTGAGCATGACGTTTTCTTCACCAAAGAAATAAAAAGGTCTCTTTCCTTTCTCATGTCCTTTGTTTCTTTTCCTGTTTTTCCTCTGGATATATTTTAGACATTTTGGGGTTTTGCTTGAGATATAAAACAAAACTCAGCAACTGATGTGAACACCATTAGGCCATGTGTGCTGTACTATCTCTCTGGGACATCCAGACTACTGTTCTGCCTTGCGTACAGAGCCAATTGTAACCAACTTCTGGTCTATGACAGTGAAGAAAGTTCTTAATTAGGAAGAGAAGTACTTCACTGAGGTTATTTTGAGAATCTGGTTCCAGTGTTTTGAAGTATGCTTTCCCCTGTGTATATCTCCCCCACATTAAAAGAGTTCATTAAAAACCAAACCAAAATAATAATAATAAATCCCAAACTAGACCTTTCTATCTACTTTAGTCTTCAGGAAAATAAGGGTATTTGAGCTCTTTATTATAAAGTACACTTTATAGTAATATCAGTGATTGATCCAGCAGCTAAGCAATGTATAAACTCAAAAAAAAAGCTGCATAGCTGAAGCCCTTGCTACAAACTTTTTCTTGCTGTTTGGAAACTGTGCAGGTCTAATAGTGTTGATGAGGTGAGAGCGCACTTTGTCCCACTGTCTTAAAATCATGTCGGTACCACTGGCTGGCTTTTTGTCGTAGAAGTTGTGAAAGTTCTGTTACGTTGATATTAGTCCCACAGAGTCACCACTGGAAAGATTTTAACTAGTTTTAGTTCTTTACTGGGATCAGTTTTGTGATACCAGTCCATTAGTCTCTTTTTCGTGTAAGTATTCCACTTCCTTTTCAGTTCTAGTATGGAAGTTCAGCCGTAGAAGAAACATTGTTTCCTCTTCTCAGAAACACACTAGGAGCACTTTATCTGTCAAATTATATTTTCTTATGGATTCTTCTTTTTTGAAGAGCTTGATATGAGAAGATTAGGGTTATGAAATCTCTTTTATGGAATGCTCTGTGAGAAATGCCATTGCTTGTACATGCCAGAAACATTTCCAATACTGTCGTTGCTATATTTGCCAGACCTAGTGTAAAAAATGTGACAAAAATGCAGAAATTGCATCTCTTTGTTAGCAACCTAGTTTCTTCTGTTATTGAGACTTGCATATTTTATATTACATACATACGTATATATTTATATCTGTAATCAAACACAATATTGCTAAGCTTAAAAGAGGGCAAGAACTCGAGTACTTGGCTTGATGTGTGAGGGCCATACAGAGATTACTGTCAAATCTAGCAAATGGAAACACCTCAGTCAGTGATGAATAGATCACTTTGTTCTGAAATGCACTAGGAAAAGTATAGCTAGAACAGTGGAAGAAACATTTTCTAGAAAAGATTGAAGTATCTTCTCTTACATACTTCCTCTTATACTTTACCTATCTCCAAATCGATACCCTCCCCCCCCCCAAAAAATCATGGGATATAGGAACGGAGTCTGTAAAATGTTGACATGAATAAATATGGAATAGAGAATAATTATTATTTCTCAGAGTATAAGAACCAGACGTATATAATCAAGGGATCAAGTCGTCGGTTTAAAGCAAACTGGTACTTTATAATGCAGTATGTAGTTAACTTGTTGAGTCACTGCTTTGTAAATACCAAATTTTACTTCTTTTCTAAAAATAGGTCATAGAAATTCATAGGGAAAAAAGAATACCAAAGGACAGTAAACATGAAAATACAATGCAGGAAGTCCATGAAGTACAAAGTGCTGGAAACTAGTGGAAAGAAGCTAGGAGAATAGACTGAGAGGACGACTGATATACTTTCCTCCCATATGCTCCACCAAAGTACCTTATCAAAACCAGAACAGAGTCGGTAAGGTCTTTTTTTCTGATACAATCTCTGTATTCTAAATTTTTCTCAAAGTGTTAAATCCCCCTTTCTATTTCTCATTTCACTTATTTGAAACTGTGCTTTTTCACTCTGAACTCCTACTATTTTTTCTGTTTCACATCCTACCCTACCTCATCTACCATCAAAGATTATTGCCAGTGATCAATATCCTCTCCCAAGGTATCTCTTTTCGCTCCTGCATAAACTCCTAAGGCATTCATCACTCCGCTTTAATCTTCTCCATCTGGTTGTGTTTCTCTCCACTCTATTCTGTCCGTTCAACAGGTCTATGAAGAGTAGTACTGACATCTTTTATTTCATGCATCTACTTTACTCTGAGCAGCACCGTGTAGGCAGAGTGTGGATGAAGAGTGGGCAGATACCACACTGATGTGTTGTGATGCGCCACAGAGCAAGCTGTTATCATCTTGTCTTTTCTTTTTCCTTTCATCTGGCCCAAATAGAGCAAAATCCAGCAAGACTGGAAATGAAAGATAAAGCAGCATCTAAAAGATCTCTCCTTAGAACTGCCCCGCTCAGACTAATGCACGAGTGTTTTGCTACCTTTCTGTCTCTAGATGGCATAGTGTGCATCACGTAACAGGCTGTGCTAGAAACATCTGCCTAACTTGTGTATGATGTACTGAGTTTTGTGTAATGAACTGAGTCCCATCTATGCGTTGTGTTAGAAGTGTTTTGCAGTGGCTTTTCTTAGCTGTGTTCTCCTCTAGATGTAGGATTTTGCCATTTTTGAATGGTTCAGGAGACAGTCAAAGCACATCAGAAGTATCGAGTGCTCTTTTTACCAGCCAAAGAATTCCAGATTCCTCAAAACTGCAGCAGAAAGTAGATATAAGGCATTGTCAGTATCCAGACATAGTTTGTGTATTAGTGGCTGTGAAACTTCACAGTGCACTTTCTTAAACACATTTCTTCTCTACCACACTGCTTTAATTGTTTTTCAAGAGACAATATGTGCTGACTCCAAAGGCACTCATCAGGTATTCACTAGCCATACGTGATACCTTAACATACACGTACATACGTGTATGTTTCAGCTACAAAAGCTATAGTAATCCATGGTTACTCTTAATTAGCAATTAATTTGAACAAGCAAAAAAGTGTGAGGAAACACCTTTTAGCCTTTTATTTCTTAAGGTTACTTAACCCATGAATCCTATCTTACCGTGTTTAGTGTTAGGCTTAACTTGTCACCGTTTATTTTGATTAAGATATGTTATACAACCTTTTTAAATGAGAAGAAATAAATCATTCTGTCTGCATCACTTTCTGGCACACTAAGACCTGTGGGGGAATGGTGCTATAAGTTTCATTATACAGACAGAGAAGTTGATCTTTAATAGATTGGACGCTCTCCATAAAGCTACCTTGTACAGCTTTTGCTTTATTTTACTTCCCCTTTGGTAAACCTAATTTTAAATGTGAAGCTTCAGATCAAGAAATAGTCATATAGTGAAACACAGACTGCAGAAAAGTGTAGTATTCATCACAAACTTTTGGTGGGGTTTTGTATGTACTTGTTTTTTTCTGTGGGTTGGATATAAGAGACTAAATAAAGAACAGTGTAAGTCAAAGAGAAAACAAAATGAAAAAAGAAATAGTTGCTTGCGTGCATAGAGCTGCATTATTTCAGATAATCTCTTCCTTTTCCCTTTTTTCCTTCCTTTTTCCCCCTTTTCTCCTTTATCCCTTTTCTCCCTTTTCCCCTTTTTCCCCTTTTTAATTTTTTCCCTTTTTCCCTTTCCCCTTTCCTTATCTTCATTTTCTTTTCCTGTTCTTTTCATTTTTCAGTTTTTTGTTTTTTTTTTAACTTGGAGCCATTGCCATGTACTGATACATTTCTCGTGGAGGTGTTCTTGTACGGGGAATGTTCTTGCTTGGTAGGCTGTGATTTATATAGTTACGGTCAGCTTGAAGTGTAGCTTAAATAAAAAAGTGGTCTTTCAGAGAAGACACCTAGAAAATGTATAGTCTTACATTGTTCTGCGTTTATATTCCTTACATGGGAAGGACCCAAAGAAAGAAATTGGGAAATAGTTTGAGGAAAAAATCAAGACATACATACATACATGCAGAAAGATAACGTGAAAATGGGAGTTCATGTCTACCAGAGGTACATTGAGTGTACCATAAATCACAGATATTTATGTGACGTTTTTGCCCAGAGTATCTCATGCATGGTAGCATCACTCGGCATCTTATAACAAGTTTAGGATCTTTAATATAGGGCTGGGTGAACTAAAGACCTTATCTGCTTTTGTTCAGCTCAGTTGTTCATCTAGTCCTTAACGGTACTGTTAAAAAGCATCCAGATATTGCCATGGGCAGATGGTGCTTGTGCATCATGAGCTTAAAACACCTTTTTCTTTAGACTAATATGATTATAGTCACACTGTACAATTACATCAGGAGACCATGAGGAAGTAATCAGCAGGCAAAAGTTACAACATTAATTCCAAATTCTGAAGACATAATGTCAAAACCTGAATGAACTAGATGTCAAAAAGGCTTTTATTGGCATCTTTTGGATATCACACTAAACGTGAATATTTGCTTTGACCAGGAAGAAAAATGGTTTGTGAAATGACTGAGAATACACTTTTTTTCTTTTCTGTGGCTATTGATATATGTTTTCCCTCAGAGAAAATGTGTTTGCATTTTTTAATGTATGTATAAAGAGCACTAGTATGTAGATACTGATTTTTTTACGCCTCACTCAAAATTCTAAAGGTGTTTCAAACAATCGCTTTCTTTTAGTTGAACAATATGAAGATTTTTAAAAACATGACAGTCCTCCAGGTTCCAGTAAAAATCATTTGATGTGCTACTCTGCTGTATAAAGAAGATGTATAGACATAGATTTTATTCATTTTTTTCATCTCTATTAGTTAATCCTTCTTCACAAAAAAAATACTAATCCAGAACATCCTTCAGAATCTCTTACTGATGAAAATAAAAAGCATGCTGCCTTGTGTGGTAATGTAATTCCTAGTGTTATAATTGGACCATCATATTGAATAGACAATGTTTGCATATGTTAACAGATACTATTTTTTACCAGTGCCTAAGCATGTCTGTGGGTATGTTTGCCACAGTTTCTGAGCTGTGGGCTTAATTTAGTTTTTTTTTCTTCCCTCTCTCCTTTGTTTCTCTTAATTTGTTCTCAGTTTTGATCTAAGCATTCTGGGTAAGGGAAATATTTTCCTACAACTCTCTCCTATAATAAAAAGCCTCAGATACTTTTCAATTCAGTATCTTCCTTTTAACTAAGCCAAGAAAATACTTTAACAGACCTACCATTAATAAATTCACTTTTAATATCCTGATATTTTGCAATACATATAATGTGGTATTGTTTTCATAAAAGGATAAGCATTATGGTCTGCTTGACATTCAGATGAGTTACTACAGAGCACAGTAATATGCTTGCTGGTATTTTTGTTTCTTAACGACTGATCTTGTAAAAATTTCCAGTTCCATCTTAGCTATAACTGTAATATGTATCTACGTCACATCTTTTAGTGTTCTTTTATTTGATCATTTGCATCTTTCTACCTTTTTCTTCCTTTTTTTTGTAACAAAAAAAAAAGTTCTCAAAGTACATTTGATACTCTAGAATATGGGTTAGAACTTGCAAGTTGTAAAAGCATTATACAATGAAAAGTGGAATAAAAATTCAAGTGACAGCAGGTCAATTCAAGTCATGCTTAAAATTTTACCAGTGGTACTCTTAAATAACATATTTATGTTAATTTTGACACAAAAAGATAATTATTTGAATTTCTAAATGTAGTTACGGTATTGTGTGTAGGAGTTCTCTTTTTTTAAAAAAATAAAGCTACTCTTTTTGCAATGTGCCTGAAAGTTATCACAGAAGCTAGGCTACTTCATGGCTTTCTGTAGCACATTTTTGTCAGGTAGTGCTTGTTTTGCTCTTACGTGTCTGGGTATGATGTAATTTTGAGTTTGGATCTAACTTTGAAATAGATCCTGCTCTGAGTAGAGTTAGACTTAGTTAGAGTTAGACCCCTTTAAACCTAAATTATTTTGTAATTCTGTTTAACTTAGTGCTGCACTATTCTTCCTCCTCTTCCTTTTCCTATTGTTCCTCCTCTTCCTTCTCTTATTCCTTATCCTTCTCTTCTAGTCTTCTCCTCCTCCTTCTTTTGTAGTAATCTTTTTTGTATAATATCAGTCTCTAAAATGAGGTAAGTGCAACTTGCTATCTTTGTTTTCGAAAGAAATTGAGACCTTGGAGACAATGGATACATGTTATGTGTACTTAAAAGGGATAAAAAATAGCCATTACGTTACAGTGAATTTACTAATTTAACTTACCACTTTTAGTGCAGAATTACAGTAGCTTGCATGATTTAGCTTGCATGAACAGCATTATGTTCCTGTTGGTGTTTATAAAACAATACACAAACTTTGATGAGATCATCATTAAGATTACTTAAGAGGAAAGTAACAATTTATATTCAGTACTTGCTTTGAATGACATATATTTTGTAAGACAAAATATGAAAAAGAGGCCAGGAAGATAAAATATTTAATATGTTGAAGGAGTCAGGTACTTCACTGCAAAAGTACCATATTGAGAGTCGGATTGTAATGAAGATGCCCAAGAGATATGAGTTGTGGTACACAAGAAATTCTAAGGACAGCATCTATAGGTCATATAAATTAGTGTAATAGCACTGAATTCTACCAGGTTACATGAGTTAATGGCAGTTTAGAGTTATAGCAACGGATAGTAGGTATGAAACAAGCCTAAGTCTGTCATTATAACAGTGTTGTCAGCAGGCTAATAAAAAAGATTACTTGCTTTGTATATAGTTAAGTATTATTCTTTTTTTGTACTCTTAGCTGCAAACAAGTGGTAAAGGGTTGCCTAGTTCTTTATTAACTAAATTGAACAGATTTCTGGTCCAGATGCACCTCAGAACACTTTTTGACACTATCATCCTTTCACTTGTAACTATTGTATAAGAAAAAAATACTTTAGCATAGAAATGTGTGACTTAATAAAAATTCTCTGTATATTTCTAGATGGCAGTTTCCTTTTCCCTTACACTCCCCTCTCCCCCTCACTTTAAGCTTTGATGCAGACTATTATCTATAAAATAAATAAAATATCCTTGCTGAACATGTAGATATGATTATTTAAAAGAAACTTAAAGAAAGAGGAAATTCCTGGTTCAAATAGGAGAAAGATTTTGTTTGTTGAATGCTATCTTTCTATGTTACCTTGTTTTACTTCCTTTTCTACCTGAACTTCAGCTACTATCCTATTTCCAGTGTAATTTATTTTCTCTTGTTCTGGGTTGTATGTGTCATCACTGTTTAAAGTGTATCTGTGTAAGTGTCTTAGTTCACATCAGAGTTACGCATGTGGAGTAGATATGCTGATAATTACACTTAAACTCTCTTTGGTTTGTAGCTTGGTAGCTTGGAGTAGCCTTGGATTGTGCAAAGTGGAGTTTTTTTTTTCAAGATGGAACTGATCTGGAAAAGGTATTGCAGCAGCTCATAGACATTTAGTTCATGGGGCCAGACTAAAGGTACTCTAGCCCCAGAAATGTATGTAGTGTGGACTAAGTATCATCAGTACCAAGTGCTTTATTGCACAGATCTGCTCCAGCCTGGCCACACTTTGACTCAAGTAGACTTAGCCTTAGTCTCTTGAGAACTTATGTTATTCAGTGAAAAATAGCACTCCCAGCCCTTTACCAGTTTAAGGTATTTAAGTTTATGAGGATGGAGGAAGACTGAGAAATTGAAGGGGTATGACAAAAAGTCCCGTCCTGGGTGCTGACCAGGCAGATATTTCCTTTTAAGGATTTGTATTCATGTTTCCTATTAAGAGATTCATATTTCTCAATGCTGCCTCCTCTAGAAGAGGAGGATGTTTCTTTGGATGTTTCTTTCATCCAAATACAACACACATTGTCTGAGGTGTACTTGCGTTTATTGGGGTTTTTTTTGCATTCTTAGGGGCTGTTATGAATAGTCCTGCTTCAGCTATCAATCCACCCAAGCACCTACAAAATGAAGCTGGATCATTTATGAAGCTATCTACTGCTGGTAACATATATATGTGTGTGCTTTTAGAAAATCTCTACGTCTCTATGGCAAAAATGGCTAAGTGGCCAGGCTTAAGCTGATAGGAGTCTGGAATAACAGGAAGTATTAGAAAAACTTTAAGTCCTTCTGTTTATTTCATCATTAAACATAATGGTAGTACATTATATTTGAAAGAAATTATTAACTTGGCTATTCTTTTAGCATTTGAGAGCTTCCTGCCTTCTGTCCACTGAGTGGAGGAGGTGTTCTGTTTTCATTTCCATATTGATGTATGTGTCTCAATTTCTCATAGAACAAATATAAATTTGTGAACAATTAAATCAAATTTCTAAAGTTGTTTCACTTTGCCATGTCAAAATATTATTATGAATTGATTTTTATATTTACTGTAGTAACCATAGTGTAATGAATTATTTGCTGCTTACAATTAGTTGCAATTCATACTTGCATAGTATATCCACTTATCAAACAATAATATTGTAGCTTTCCTTCTTCCTCTTATTTACTGTGCAAACTCATGCTTAGTGGTTATTTGGTCTTTTTCTAGAAATATATTCCTCTTCATCTAATTTCTTTCTTACTGAGTGACTGAGAACCTTTTTCTCTAATCGCAGTTAAATATAAGCAATGCTTCTCTGAAAGGTTGTGGGGACAAATAAAACTGGACGGGAGCAACGCTGTTGGTTTGTCAGATGATGTAGGAGTAGGCAGGCAACACCACCCGTGAAGGGGTTGGCTCTACTGCTTTCCTGATAAACTTATGCTCAAGCCTAGGGCAGCTTTAGGATATGAACAGGGCTTAGTGTGATGGAGGGGTCAGCAGGCAAAGTCAGATGTCCTTTGAATGAACAACCTGGAGGGATTGAAATAACATTATCTGAAGTCTGGATGGGGAAAGCTTACTCTGACTGAAGTTGCAGTTCCAGGTAAAATTATGACTTTGCTTCATTTGAAATGTATTTGATTGCATCTGCTCTATTTGAACTATGCATAAATCTGTTACAACAGAGTAACATCCCAATGCATGTGAAGACCCTGGAGGAATTATGTGTGATAGCTGAATTGAAGACCTCTGGATCATAAAACATAAGATTTTTCTGGTGAAACCACTGTTGAGGTCAGGGTAGCATGTCTGCTATTACCTCCATATACAGAGGCTATCTGCTAGTGGGAGATGACAAAGCTACATGTTGTTTTGTGAAGCACACAGTTGCCCTTAAGCATATGGTCTTTTGCCAGTGTTCAAGGAAGCTCTGCTTGACAGATGATTAGAAACTTTGTGAAGTCTCTGCTCTTTAGGCAAAATAATCATTAAGGTGGTGAATTAACACCAGCAGTAGAACATCTGGGGGAAAGAAATATGGAATCTTCTGAAAGAGTCTACTCTGCGTTAAAGTGTGTGTTATCAGTGAAGTACTATATTCTTTGCAAAGGAAGACTGTAATTCTACCATTCGTCATGCCATAGACAGGAAGAAATATGCATCTCACCTTCAAAAAATAATATTCTCCAGTTATTGAGATAATAATATCTGGGGAAAGTTGGTGTCAGCAGTGCCAAATAGCCAGAGATATTCCAAGTTTATTTGTGATGCATGGTTTGAAAAATATTTGTTGTTGTTGACGGGATTGACTTCAGGGTCTTAAATCTTAAGCATATATATTTCTTCCTCCTCTTCTTAAAAGAAAAGGAGAATAAGGGACAGGCAAACCCTGACTGCTTAATGCGTGTGACTGCTCTTCTCATCAATACTGTAATCTAGCTCTAATGCTCTGCGTGCACCACTGAGATCTGAGGTTACTGTTGTCTTCTAATGAAAAGTGTTGTCTTCAGTTTCTTACAATGTCATAAAAAAGAAATGTTAACACGGTGTCTAGTAAGAATTATCTCCTCTTTGCTGAAGAACAGATATTTGTGATTTGTCAAACATTTGCCTTTCTGCAGAAGTACTTCTTCTGTTTCAGCTTGAATTTGTTTCTTAAATAGTTGAAATTGTATGCAGGTGAAATTCTGAACATAGCACTTGCAATGAGCTGGCCTCCAATCACATCTCTGGTTGCATTCTACACCTCTCTTTTGGTTGAGCATGTTCCAGTGAAGGTGAAGTATCTATCTGCATGGGAAGGTTACACCTAGACTTGTATACAAGGAGCTTGGGTATTCTTGTGCCATTGGTAATGTTACTTCCCCTCTTACTGCTTGAATGCAAAGAGGAGGGAAAACTACTTGTCTCAAAAATTGTGGTTGAAGTCTTCAGAAATGGATGTGGGAGTGGATACTGTGAGAGAAACCTTAATGGATGAATCTGGAAGTGAACAGAGAATTACTAGGAAGGAAGAATCTGTCTCTGCTGCTTTTAATAAGCATCTCCTCACCCAGTAAGGGATAGTTAACTGCTGAGCAATAGGGAGAACAGTAACTGTCAGTGACTTTGATGGTATGCTAATAAAGAAAAGACTATAAGAAAGCTGTCAAGTGTTTACTGTGCCTTGAATAAATAAACTTTTAAATAGCTGCTTATTAAGTGAATTTTGCCCATTTTATGACTTAAGCAAATTGGGATTCCTGCTGGCAGGGAGAGGCAAAATAGTGCATTTAATTATACAGTTTAAGGAACAGGTCATGTCTCCTTCATGTTGGCATATTTTAAGTGCTGGATATGAAATGTTTCTTCAGCTCCTCTAGAGAAAAGGTAAAAAAGCCTAAAACTCAGAAAAAGATAGGACAGGAATTATAATTTGAGTTTGCAGTGAAGAATTTTAAAAATTATTTTTATAGAGTGATTGTTTAGGAAACCTCCAGGGGTAAAATGGACTTGTACGCTACTTCTGTTCCTGTTATATTTAGTGAGACAGCTCAACAATATTGATCCTTATACAACATCCAAAATGAACATTGATATTTCTCTATTAAAACGGTTTATGTTGATTCCAGGTAGGATGCAAGTTTCTTCTTAAATTTTTTTAAATACTCACTGATTTCAGAGATTCATAGTATGGTCCATCTTAAAGTGCAATTTCCTGACTGTTTGCACGTAATCTGAGTAAAAAGTGGTGTATTTAAAATTTAAACATTCAGTTCTCTGGCTCAAATGTTGTATAACTCTGAAAAAAAAACTGTAGAAAGGAAGATATTGGTGCTTTTTAGGAGAGTCTTCCCTGGCTTCCCACCAGTAAGACAGCCCAGACCTAGCTTTGGCCCTGCTGAGCACACAGATGTCCTTCCCTCTTCCTAGCAGAGCTCACTGCAAGTACCTTGTCCCATCAGTAGTGCTGGCCCCCAAAAGGAAAGGTACTACTCAAATAACTGTTAAAGTGAACTCAAATCTTTCCAAAGAATTGCATTTTTAAGAGTCTTTGTAAGCCTTAATAGTTTCAACCTTCAAGCCTTGAACTGAAAGAGTATGCATATGGAGTACTCAGAGGATGCAGGCTCCTCTCTGCAGTGAAGGAGTGCTGTGAGAACAGGTGTAGAAGAGAGGTGGGCTGTGTACTCACTCTTGACCTCAGTTTATCAAGAGGCTTGAAGTGAGAAGAATGGAGGCCCTGGAGGGAAGAGTGACACAAGAAAACTCATTAATATTCAAGTATCACCTCCTCGAAGCTGAAGAGTGGACCATCCCAATGAACAGAAACTCAGGCAAAAATGCCAGAAGGCCTGAGTTGATGGAACAAAGAACTCCTGACCAAACTCAATCATAAGCAGGAAATGTGTAGAAAGTGGAAGCAAGGACAGGTAACCTAGGAGGAATACAGAAATGCTGTCTAAACATGCAGAGGTGCAGTTAGGAAAGCCAAAGCCTACCTGGAACAAGAAGGACATCTGTAAGTACATGAGTAGTGGAAGGAATGCTAGGGAAAATTTGAGCACACTGCTGAATGATGCAGGACATGGAAAAAGCTGAGGTCCTGAATGCTTTCTTTGCCCCAGTCTTTCCTAGCAAGACTGGTCTTCAGGGGCTTCAGGCCCCAGAAGCCAGGAAGAAAGGCTGGAGCAAAGAAGATGTATCCTTGGTGGAAGAGGATCAAGTCAGAGGATTTGTAAGCAAACTGGACATGCATAAATCCATGGAACCTGATGGAATGCACCCACAAGTGTTGAGGGGGCTGGCTAATGTCATTGCAAAGCCACTCTTGATAATCTTTGGTTGATTGTGGTGACTGGGAGAGGTTCCTTAAGATTGGAGAAAGGCAAAGATCACTTCTATGTTCAAAAAGAGCCAGGAGGAGGACCCAGGGAATTACAGACCAGTCAGCCTCACCTCAGTCCCTGAAAGGTGATGGAGTAGATAATCCTGGAAACCATTTCCAGGCCCATGAAGGTCAAGGTCATCAGGAGTAGTCAGCATAGATTTACCAACTTGTTAAACTTCTGTGACAAAGTGACTGGCTTGGTAGGAGAGGGGTGCAAAGTGGATATCATCTACCTAGACTTCAGGAAGGCTTTCGTTACTGTCTCCCATAAAATCCTCACAGAGAAGCTGATAAAATATGGGCTGGACGATCGACCTGTGAGGTGGATTGAAAACTGACAGAACAGCAAGGTCCTGAGAGGTGGTGAACACTGGAACAAAGTCTGGTTGGAGGCTAGTAATCAGCAGTGTACCCCAGGGGTCAATATTGGATCCAGTCTTCATTAAAATCTTCATTAATGACCTGAATGATGGGGCAGAGCACACCCTCAGCACCACCTGGATTTCTGTGTCCAGTTCTGGGCTCTCCAGTACAAGAGAGATATATATGGAGTTACAGGAGGTAAATCCAGTGAGTAAGATAATTAAAGGACTGGAGTATCTTGTCATATGAGAGCAGAGAACCCAGGCTGGAGAAGAGAAGGCTTGGGGAATCTTTTCAATGTATATAAATATCTGAAGGGAGGGTGTAAAGGAGACAGAGCCAGGCTATTTTCAGTATTGCGCAGTGACAGGCTGCGAGGCAGCGGATGCAAACTGAAACATGAAATTCCATTGGAAAATCAGGAAAGATGTTTCTACTGTGAGGGTGACTGAGCACTGGTACGGATTTTCCAGAGATGTTGTGTAGTCTCCATCCTTAGAAATATTCAAAAGCAGTTCTGGACACAGTCCTGTGTCCAGGAGCATATCGACCGGCTTTAGGTCCACCTGCTTCAGCATAGGGATTGCACCAGATGATCTCCAGAGGTCCTGTTCAAACTCTACCATTCTATGAGTCTGCAGTTCTGTGGATGTGTTCTAGGAAATCTGAAAAGACAGAAGACCAGCAACTGAGGAGTTTACAGAAGAAGCTAAACCCAACAGCTGCTTCTACCTCTCTAGGGCAATTCCATCCTACTCACTCCTATTTCCCCAGCCTGGTCCCTTCTTCTCTGCTTCTGTTGGACTACTGGACACAGTGGAGGGATAGTTGCCGGAAGGGGAGAGCAGAGCAAGTAACTTGAGTAACTAGTGATCCTTCTGTATTGGTTCTTTTTTCTTCAGAGATTTTGAGATTCATGAAACTAATTCAGTGCTTACAGGTTAAAGCTTTGAATTTATACAATTTATACTCATTACGTTTGCTGTCTCTGAAGATATTTCAGTATCTACGATTCTTGATTATTTGATAAAACCAGCTAGTCTCTTTTTTTTTTTCAGGTTGTTAAAGCCATATTATTAAGTATTCATTGTCCTTGTTTCTTGTTTCTTTTTCTGTTGGTTTGGGTATTTTCCCGATTTGTGTTGTGTTTTACAGCTGTTCTTTGTTAACTCTATTTGTGGCTCAGATAACACTCGCATTTTCCTCTGGTACTTGCCTCCATCCTCACACTCTTTCAGGGATCTCCTCTCCAGTTCACAGTATTGCTGTCACTAATTCATAAAGACTATATTGCATAAAATGTCAGGGTGGCCATCTTAAATTTGCTTACGCAAGAAATCTTTTCAAGTGGGAGTTCAAGGGAATGAAGGACAGACATAAGACTGGGGCTTTTGTGAAGCACTAAGGGAAGGGGCAGGACAGGGGGCAAGGGGAAGAGGGCTGAGTTGTTAGACAAGAGCAAGTTGAATTCTAGCTGTTCTTAAAAATCCACTCAACTACCAAAAGTCAGTAACAGAAAACGAACTATTAAGAGCTAGAAACACACAATGAACCAAATACACAGAATTGGTTGGTGAGTGTCTGAAGGGGTGAAGCCACTGTCAATGAATAGCCCATGGAGGGAGATGCTGCCAGCACCTCTGATGCTCAAAGATGCAGCTTCACTTCCCTCTTCTCATAGGCCTTATGGATACTGCATATTATGTCTTCCTGAAAGTTGGCCTCAAGTCCAGCCTTTATAAGTCTCTATCTTACATCCTGCTCTGTTGCTGCGCCACAGGTGCTCAAGGGGTGGGTAAGAGCTTCTAGTGAACAGCTTTGAGTGAGAGGCAATTGGCAGCATTGCCAAACCATGCAGGTGGTGCCGGGCTGAACCCATCACATTTATAAAGAGCTGTGCTTGGCAGGAGCAGGTGCTGAGCTGGCAGGAATTCTGTGTCGAATTTAATTTACCGGATGATCTGGCTCGGCAAACATTCAGCATAGATGTTTGTTCCTGCTTAATGTTAAGTAGCTGAGTAAACACAATTGAAGATACCCAGAAGTGTTAAATAGCTGCTGAAAAATACAAGTTCTTGAAATGTCCAAGTGAGGGGAAAATATTTTTACTAATTTGTCTGATAATCTGCACATGATGTCAAAGCACCATTTATTCTGGATTGCTCAGGAACCTGAAAATTTCTTAGATATCTTTGTATATATTAGCAAAAATCAATTTGTATACAAAATTTTAAGTGGGAGCCTAAAAGCAAAGAGTCTGGAGCAAAGTTTCTCCTAAATTTATGAAAATAATTCTGTCCAGCAACTAAAAGCTGCAGAGAATCCTTAAATCTGTGCAGCTCTTTGTAGAGTATTTTTTAGAAAGTAAAAGTAAGCCAGGATTAAAACAGTGTTTATTGAAAACCAAACCAAAGATTTATTTAAGATAAAATTATCAAACCATAGCTGTACTTGTAAAGCCACACCAGCAAGCTGCAAATACTGTGTCAGTCAGCCTTGTATAGCTTAAATTTATTTAAAATGTTGATGTTTATTCTATAGTGCTATGGTATCAAAGGCTTCTTCCGTTTTACCACTTTCCGGTAGGTATTCTGTCTTGAGATAATTCAGTTACCCGGGTCTAATTGTTGATAGCTTATTCTAGCCACAGGTTTCTTGCAAGAGGCCTTGACAATGAAGGACATTTAGCCCTTCATTTCTTATGAGGGTTTTTGTTATAATCCTATATATAAAAGCAAAGCCAATCTAAGGACACACTCTGATGGACCAATAAGTATCATTTATCTTTAATGGCCTTAAGTTGCGCCAGGGTGATTTAGGTTGGACATTAAGAAGAAATTTTTTCACTGAAAGTGTTATCAAGCCCTGGAACAGGCTGCCCAGGGAAGTGATTGAGTCACCAGCCCTGGATGTGTTTAAAAGCCATGTAGATGTGGTGCTCAGGAGCATCATTCAGCAGTGGACTTGGTAGAGTAGGGTTATGCTTGGACTCAATGATCTTAAAGGTCTTTTCCAACCTAAATGATTCTATGATTCTGTTCTGTCTTGATGGGTCTGAACCTGACACGCAAACATCATGCAGCAGAATTGACAGAGTGATCCTTAGAAAACAAGGAAAAAGAAAATCTCGTCTCATATTCAGCCAGTTTCTTGTTTCTTACCTATAGCTACTATATCACTCTGTAGTTCTGTTGATTTTTGTTGTTATTGTTTCCCTTTTGAAGTATCCCGCTTCTACAACATGCTGTACAAGAACTGTAGCTTGTTAGAAACAAATTATGCGTGAATAACATGAAGAGGTTATTTTAAAACACCTGAAAACCAGAAGATCTTGCCTCTACTAGGTAAACACTTGCAAATGTTCTGTTTGAAAGCCTTTTTTAGCATATAGTTTCCTCCTTATCACACTGCTTGAGCATCTTCCCTAAGGAAATTGAGTTCATGTAAATTGTTAGTGTGCTGCAGATATTCTTACACATGACTACACATGCTTCACAGACACTTATTTTGAGAGACTAAATACTTTAAAATGTTATCTAAAATATCAGAGAGATAAATAATCACGTAAAGCCACATCTTGCCTGCCGATGGTCGAGTATTGCTTCGTATTTTGTTTTCTGTTTATTAAACTTTTTATATCGCCTGAAATATTCTCACATTGGTATAGGAATGATTTGTGTAGCCGTTACAGAAAAGATGCTAGTTTAAGGAAAGATTAGAGACTGCTCTAAGAACCCAAGAGAGCAAAGTCTGTGATACTTGGTAATTCATTTATTACCACTGCATGTTATTAATGCCTGACGTGTTTGATGTTAAGCTGTACTGAAAATGATTGTTGTGTTTGTATTAGATCACTGCTCAGCTTTGTGAGGTAATGGAGAGGGGTGATAACTGATGAAAGCTCCTTCTGTTTCTAAACCTACTAACTTCTACTTTCACTTCTGTTTCTGCTTTCCTAAAGGGAAGATGTTAGAGCAGGTTTAAGACAAAGAGATGCATCCTTTCTCCAGTGCCTCCCCTCCTTTTGGACCACAGAAGCTGCAGGGAGAAGCTCTTATGGCTTTCTGGAATGGATATGTGTTGTTGTGTCGAGCCACAGGGTAGCATCCCTTCTTTTCCAGTGCTCTCAGGAGCATCGTGAGGAAGTCAGCTGAAAAGGAAAAGCTTTGGATATCTGTCTAGGGATTTCCAGAGGAGCCTGGGACTGTCAAGAGGAAGAGTTCAGTGTAAAATACTACTCACTATGGTCCTGATTTACAAGTGATATTTTATCTGCAGCAAGCACAGCAGTCAGAACCTGTGGAAAAGTATTTATCAGGGTTTCCCAGCTCTGTCATGCTGGGAGAGTTGTCTTTCAAGGCTTTCCAGACAACGTGACATTATGTAGTTACTCTCAGATGCGAGTTATTGCTGGAGATAATTTCTGTTTTGTTTCTTACAGGTTTCTCAGCTCTTCCTCACTGTCTATCTTATTATTTTCAGGGGGGGAAATGTCATAAATTAATCTCTATGCTTTCTCAAATTGTTTCAAACTGCTAAGTAGCTTCTGGACAGACACCGCACGTACATAGTGATGTATCTATCCACATCTCTAAAAACAAGTGTAAGAGTTACTCTTGGTCAAACAAACAAAAGAAATTATATGAAATTATATAATTATATTATATGTATATAATTATATAGTTAATGGCAACTTCTAGCAATATGTGTTGAAATCTCAGATTGCATTCATGGATTTGTGGTCCTAGTTTCACTGAAAGTTCAAATGAAGGTATATGTTTAACATAAGTTTTAAATGGCACTTTAAACACTTCACATTGACAGTATCTCTCAACAAATATTCTGACAAAAAATAGTTAACTAAGAAACTGCCATCTCTGGGATTGGTCCTTTTCTGCAGTTTTTCCAAAAATAAAAGCAGTTGAAGAAAAAGTTCACCCAAAGAAAAAGTTTGCAGATTATTTTACCTGAGGAAATTCTAAAGAAACTTTGTTTGACTTTCTTTCTTGAGCAACACATGTATGAGGACTGTAGCTGTTTTTTCAGATATGACAAGTGAGGGACTATTTGAAGTTGTCCCTAACCACTAACTTAGAAGAGAAGAAACCCCTCTGAAATGATTTCTCACAGAGTTTTCTTCCTACCATACAGTAATATACCAGAGCTTCCATAATGTCTTAATAAAAAGCCAAAGGCAAAAACTTAAGAAAAGTGGAGTATCTGTGTCTTAAAGTTTTTTTGCTTCCTAGTCATGCAGCATTTTAGTGACAAAGGTTGGAATTAAAAGTAGGAGTTACAAAGTTGGTTTGTTTAGGTTTTTTCTCTAGTGTAAGGAATATTTTCTGCTGAAATGTGAAGATCCGAGAAGCTGCAATGTCAGTTATTTACTACTTTGTATTAAATTAAGAAACAAGAGGGAAAAGTAGGAGAAGAATGTCAAGAGGTCCTGGGAGGAGAATGCAATAGTTGGGAGGAAACATCTTCATTACAAGAATGAGTCATTCTGGCATGCATGTCCTAGTGAACATTCAATCTGGGACAAAAGATTGGGAAGTAATATATTATATTCTTTTTTTTCTTCTTCTTCTTCTGTTTTCACACAGCCTGTGCTTATCTGAGATTAGCAGCTTATGTCATTTCTAGGGAATAATGAGTTTCTACTGGAACTAGACTTGAACTCATATAAACAAACCAATGCCCTAGCCGCTCCTGTTTTACACACAAGAAAAAATAGAAGCAACCTTTTCTGTTTACCAAATATAGAGCTGCTAAGCACTTAGAAAGCAGAGTAAGTTGTAATTAGCACTATTTACCAAAATCAAGCTTGTTTCAACTCATGGATTTGTTTTGAGTTGCGTTATTGACATTACTTTTTGCATAGCTGTACTTGCAATTTCCTTTCTAATTAACTCCCATTTTTAAAAAGCAATCACTTATGCTAAGAGAGGAAATCCTTGTTTTTATAAAAGCCTTCTGTCAGTAGAGGTGACTTCCTGAATATAATGTATAGAGCCATTTCACTGCCTTTAATAACTGTTCTCAAGAGAAATAATTACATTGGCACTGGAAATCCAAAGAAAGTTCCCTAATTTTTGAAAAAGGAAATTACAAACATACTAACGATGAGGTGCAGGCATAGAATAGCAAATAGGGTACTAACCTAAGAAGTTTGGATTTTATTCTAAGTTTGGGCACATTTTTCTTATCTTTTTTCACTTGTGTAAACTTTAAGTTCCTGGGATGATGTAATGCTTATTACTTAGAGGACTGCCTACAACATTCTCAGGGAGAACCTTTTGATGCTAGCACTGTTTATTGCCTCTTTTTCACCCTCTATGTAAATACAAAAATAAAAAAAGAGAATAGAAGATAATTAGTTAGTTTCTGTGTTGTGCTATGTTCACCACCTGGTGCTTTTGCATATATTCTGGGAAGGTATTATATGTACAGTGTGTAATTTAAAACCAGACTAATTTCTGAGGACAATTTAATGCTCATTTTCTGATAGATTTTGGCAGTAGGAAAGCTGTGACAAAGAACTTGCTCTCGCCGTTACAGATCTGCTCTCATCTTTATAGATCGAACAACAGTATAGCTTAAAAATGGAGTTACTACAGGAATACAAGATGCTAGTGTAGAGTAGTAGATACACTGTTGGAAAAATAACAAACTTCATTATATAAGCTGCATTACAATCATTGATTGTATCAGTAGTAGAATTGCTGCTCAAGAACAGACTTGTTATAGTACCTCAATACCATGTCCAGTTTAGAGACCTTGATACAAGAAACACGCCAATAAACTGGAGTGAGGGTAACAAAGAGCTGCCAGGATGGTATGAGGCTGGAGTACTTGCCCAGTGGGGAGAGGCTGAGGGTTGGTTCACCCTGGACTGGGGACAGCTTCAGAGGTGCCTAACAGCAGTCCCCACCAGTAACTGCAGGGAGGTTGTAGAGGAGATGGAGCCAGGCTCTTCACAGCTGTGCCTGGTGGGAGGAACAGGGACAATGGGCATGAACTGAGACAAGAGATGTTCAGGCTGGATACAAGGTAAAGCTTTTTCTCCCTGAGGACAGCACAGCAGTGGAACAGGCTGCCCAGAGAGGCTGCTCACCACTGGAATGCAAAAACTCCCATCATGGGAGGTTTTCAAGACCCAGCTGGACAAAGCCCTGAGCAGCTGGAGGTCTGACCTCAGAAGTGGTCCTGCTGTGAGCAAGAGGTTGGACTAGAGACCTCCTGGGTTATTTTATGGCTCTAGAATATATTCTTCGTACCACTTATTGTCTAGCAGATAATTTTAAGCTTTGACATCTACTATCTACCTCAAATTGCTCAATTTATAGAACAGATCTGAAATGCAATATGTTTGGCACAAATTATGTACAAAAGATCTCCTTTTTTAAGGGAACAGGAAAATAATCAAAGCTATATAAGATTAAAAATTACAAATATTAGGCTATTTTCAAATAGTCTTGAGACATTAGACCACCGTCCTGCAATTTCTGTACTGCAGTTTGACAAATACAGGCTTTTTCTTTTTATGGTATACATGGCAGTCTGAACTGGTTTTATTTGTGTATTCGACTGAATGTAGCCTCTGCCTTGTGTTTGGAGTGATGTTTAGAGAAAATCTTCATTCAGATTAATATATTATATTCAATATTCAAAATTTTGGGAAGTGGCTTTGGTGATAAATAGAGTTTAAATGCTCCATTCCTTTTTTGTTGTTCTGCTTAACTACTGTTAAGGATTAACTACTGCATATCCTAGCACATTCCATTTTTATTCTCTCTGCTTTCTAGTTGTATAGAAACAAAACTTGTTAGTCCTCAGTCTTTACTAGCAACTTCTGCTATTTTAATGCCCCAGATAAACTTCTAATTTGAATTAGAGTGTGTTTTACATTGTTGTAATTTGTGATGATGTAGTTATCAGTGGTTATGTAATAGTGTTTGTGCTCCTGCTGCTTCCTCTTATACAAACCAAATAAAACTAGGAAGAGGGAAAAGAACTGAGCTTTCTTCATACACCGGTTGCTAACATCTCGAAGGCTTACAAAGGGTGGTTTAGTACCCCTGAGTTGTGTTCTGCCGAACACCTTCAGCACCGAAACTGATTATCATGTCAGATGTTATAAGAACTTGAAAAATGTTGCAGATACTGCAAAGGTGTTGTGCATTACCTCATAAAAAATATTTTTATTGACAGCTGGTTATTTTAACTTATTTCAAACTGATTAACTCCTAGATGTATTAACACTCTAGTTGGATCTTTGCTGCTGATGTGGAGATTTAGTTGCACACTTCTTCTCAGTGATATAGTGATATATAGAGTCTGAGAATGACTGACAGTTCCAGTTTTCTGTTAATTTGATTTTGATGTGTTTAGGGATTGTCATATTACAGGCATGACTAGGTGGAGTAATTCAATTTATCCTCATATACACTGCTCTGTTTCTAAGTTGGGCAGGTTAAAATTCTATTAAAGATCAGAAAAAGATACTTAAAGAATTGTGTCTGCTTTCTAAGTAATCTCTGTGGGTCTTCAAGTACTGAAGTACTTCTTGTACTTCAAGTTGGGTAGAAACATGAGTATTCAATGGTCCTTTTGCGTGTATTTCTATCTTTGATGTATCCTTAAGTGTGTAATCAAGCACGGGTACTGTCTGAAGCTTCTGAGAGTTGTGGCTTGAGTAACAATCCTCACTTACCTCTAGAGCTGTTTAACTGCTGTGCGAATCAAATAATCATATTTTATATTAGTTTTATTTACTTCTATTCAGTTACTAAAGACAGTACTTCATTTGCCTGCTTTATTCTATAAATATTAGCTGTAGAAAGCACGAGTAAATAACTTTGTCAAGGTAACAATGGAGATGCTTGTCTTTTTTGACATCTGTTGACATAATGCTTACTCAGAAGCTAATAACTTGGGCCTCAGCTGGAAAGAATTAAGCAGTAAGTAAACAGAATTAACTAACTTAACAGGAATTCTTTTTGAAATACCTGAAGCTTTTAATGCATTTAATCCATAAGCATCAATTAGTTGTCAAGAACATCTTAATACACACGTCTGAATAGCAACTACTCTAATGTTTTTTAGCTAGTGGAGATTTTCCTTCCTCCTACACGCAAACAGCTACAGTGCAGGTACAGGATCTTTTTGTTCTGCAGTGTACTTCATGCTCTGTTTTTCTTTGGAAAAACGTGTATATTTTATTGATAGCTCTTCTTTGGTGGTACAGACTAGCAGAGTACTAGTAAATCAAGTAGATTCTGGTAATAGAAATAGTGTGTCAAGGAAAAAGGCAGCAATATTGAATTTCAAAACCAATGGGTTTCTGTTCATGCAAGGGGAAACTGTTTTCCTTCTGCACCACTTTTACTGATGGACTATTTTAGTTTCACATTTCCTGCTTTTAAATGTCTATGTTTTGAGGAGTGGTTCTACAAAGATAGCTTTTAATAGATGGTCTGGTGATGTTTCTACTGAAAGTTCTGCTGCTAGAAATGCCTTCTTGCTTACAGTTCAGGGAAAGCTGGTACACAATATTCTTTCTAAATCTGATTTCACACTCTCCAGTTCCTATTCATTGTTTTTCTTATTAAATTTAGATAAGATAGGAACACAAGCTGGAGGCACAGTATTTTCCCCAAGATTTTTCCCTCTGGACATAATTTACTAAGTTTAATAAAAGCTAAATATGAAAACAAATTATTGTATGTCTTTCTGTTATCGGATCATCAGAAGTTTCTTGGAATTTAGCTTTTCCCCATTGTGTGCTTCAGATGTACTTTTTCAAAATTTCTGTTTTCTCTCCATGATGCAGAATAGGCCTGAACAGAACAGTGAAACTGGAGACGGACCTGAAAACTTCCCTTGAGGGATGTCGACATCAGGCATTAAGACTAAGTGTGTCCTAGTGTTGCCAAGCAACAGCATAACACCTACTCGTGCGGGAGGTTGATGCATGTGTATGGCACTTCACGAAGAGGAGAGAACTTTCCTGCTCTACACAAGGTGCCGTGGGCAAATCGACACACTGTGAATTTACCCTCTGTGGCGATTAAGGCAGTTCTCTGTTGTGTAGTATCCTTCTCCAAAGGATCACTCTCTCAGGAGCACATGGAGCAAATGTCATCAGGCTCCTTGTACTTCTTTTTCCCTTTTACCTTGCCTCATACTGATTGATTTTTCCTAAGCTTCCTTCCAGTAACAGCCTGAAAGTCTAATTGGCAAGATACTGCCTGCGGTCATGCTTTGGGCTGGTGTGGCTCAAAGACCATCTTCTTGCTCATTTTCTCATCTTCCAAAGTGAATCTAGGCCATCTCAGATACGTCTTGCTAAGCAGCACCTTCATGAAAAAGTTTATTTGAAAATACTGCAGAAAAAAAGCGCAAACATCACTAAATATCGTATGCAGCTTACTATCTGGATAATGGTCTCTATTTGTGTTAGTCTCACAATACCTATCTATCTGTCTGGCTATCTGTCTTTCAAAGAACCAGTACTGTCATGTGCATGTCCATCTTTGTCAAGACTACCTTTTCTACCTTCAATAAGAACTGGAGACGGATGAGGAGCATCTTAGCGGTGGTTAGGAATCTTTCTGTTTCACAGCCTCAGGTAGTCTCAACACAATGGGCCCAAGTGCATGAACAGCAAAAGGGTGTTTGTTTGTTTAGCCCACTTTGGAGGGCACCAGGCTTCTTTTCCAACATGGTCTTTTTTTGTGTCTGTCAATACCTAAACAAGACGCACACTTTCTTTAGGAGGATTTTTGCACAAACACTGCAAAAACCTCTGTAGGAGTAATTTATTTATATCAAGCACTTAGTTGAATGCCATCTTCTATGTTCAAATCTGATTAAAAGACTGGTTTTGTGTGTTCCTGTTTGTATTAGATAGTTATTAAAATTTCCCTTGTTTTTCTTACTTACAGTTGTATTAAACTTATAACATTTATTTTCCTGGCTATTAGCTGAGCGCTTTTGTGCTGGAAGCCAAAAACTAGTGGATTATGGGAAGACAGAAGTGGAAAAAACTTTCTAAAGAAGTCTTTAACAACCAGATTGAAAAAAAAAGAAAAAAAATATAAAAATCTAGACAATTTTCAGATTAAAACTAGGCTTTTTAGACTCACTTTTTTCTGATGGGAAGCTGGTGGGAAAACTCCCTTCTCTGCTATCAAGCCAAGCTTACCCATGCTCGTTTGTGCCAATAGTTGTTTCATACCCTCATTTCCTGTCTCGTGATCTTCATAAAGAATAATCTCCTATCATTTATCTGTGAATTATCCGCTTCATAAAGAATCATAGTTTATAACCATGTGAAAAATGTAGCTGTGTGTGAGCTAGCCTAATGCCAGAGACCTGTGTCAGCTACCTCCGAGAGGTTTATTAGCCTGACCACAACTACCTGATGGTAGTTAACACAACTCTACCATTTCCAGTACTGCACAAGCCCATAGAGAAGTATCGTTGAGCATAGGGTGCATCTTTCTGCGAGTTGAATGTCGTCTCAGACCATAGTTTCAGTCATTTTCAGCTGGCAGCATCTCTGGTTCCGGACTGCAGTCCTGTTGCTGACGGCTCGTCCCTGTCTTGTGTCAATGCAAGGGTTCACATGGACATTTCCTCCTCTCATACCTTTGATGGCCTCATTAACTCCTATGCCTCATCAAAAGAAGTGGGAGCAAGCAAGAAGGAGGAAGGGATCAGTGGGAAGGGTTTATTTGCCCTCATTGCCAGTTTATGCCAGGTTAAATTGACTGTGAAATGATGACAGTAAGACTGAAATCAACTGAGACAGCTAAGCTGGTCTGATAGCAACCTGCTGCCATCACTTTACATTTTTTTGTACAGCCATCCTGTTTAGTGCACCAGAGCTTTGGGCTGCAGTAGTCTTCTTTTCTTGCCTCTATAAAAAGAAGCAGCTGAGGCCAATATTCAATATTTTCATTGGGCAGTAGTGGCAAGGGTGGCTCATTATAACCTCCTAAACAAGAAATATGTTTTTGTGGTTCTCCTTCATTTTTTCCATGTGGAAAAATAAGATTTTTAGGCAATTTAGATGTATCTGATTTTACCTCTGATTGTTCTCTTCCTAGTTTAGCCCGAAGTGCCAATGAATAGCACGGAATCTTGTCATCCTTTTAAGTTTATATGTTCTATTGTAAAGATTTCAGGTTCAGGTGAGCTTTAAATCAGCAGAAAAAATAATCTGGATTTAGAAAATAAGATTGAAACACTTCTGTGGAAACAAATTCCGGTTTATTTTATACCACTAGCTAGATGTTTTTTTGTTTTATTTCTGCATGCATTAAAATGAGTTGAAAAATGAATGTATTCCAGCCTGAGCTGTGTAAAAATCTGATTGAAATGTCTTGATAGTAATTTTTTGAGACTATGAGTTCTGAACAGTAGTAAAATATACAAATAAAGAGCAGAGAGGGAAAAGGGTCAGGATGCAGCTGATCTGATAGTTCTGTTGCATATTTTCTGCAAGACCCTGTCACCGTTTTTCATTTCCTTGCCTTAGCTTCCTACCTTTTGTGTTAGAATAGTAAGAATTTTTGCTTCAATTGCTCATTCAAGATTGGCGTTCCAAAGAACTGTAGTTCTAAAGTTCTGAGTCTCTCAGCTCATGAAATGTGAAGAATTCTAGTTAGGAAATCTTCATGGATTGCTCATTCACTCTCTGACAAAGAAGTGAAAAAATTAATTCCGTATTGAATACTTAAGACAATGGTTACCACGCTATTCCTCAGCAAGCAGATTTGTGACATTTTATAGCTGCCTTGATTTGGCAAGGAAAAAAATAAATAAGCTGAGTAATTCTGATTGAAATTAAACTTGCCACTACTGTGGCAAGGCTGTTTGTTCACTGCGGTCATCTATCTGAATAACAGCTGAAGCAAGAGTGCTTCTTTCCTTCACTTTGGAAAGAGGAGTAAATTACACAAGTGAAAAGCATGTTGCTTTTGTGTTTTTGTTTTTTTTTTTAGCTTGTTCTAAAATGTTCCTTCTCAACCGAAAAACAAAACCAAAAGGACTTTATAGAACATTTCTGTCCTCTTTTCCACAAGATAAAAGGCGTAAAGGGCTTTGTGTTGGTACTTGCCATTAAGATGACAATCGATACAATTTGCTTATTTAGCGAAACTCAAGGGAAGGCAGAGGACTGTATTTCCTGTAGCATGCTAAAGCATCACTGAGATTGTGATAATTGCTCTGAGATAAAGTGAGGCTAGTGCATTGTGTAAATTGGATGGGTTCATTTAAACTGCTTAGGAGTGACAGTTTATTATTTTTCCTGATTATTCCAATTGTTCTCTATTTTCTTTATGTCCATTGCAACTTCATGTCAAATCTGGCATGCTGGTGTTCATTTTTACATGCTTATCACTGCCTTGATTTTTTTTTTTTTCATTATAGCTGCTATTTTATAATAAATGAGGACTGCTATATCATAAATTAATGTACCTAATCGTTAGAATATCATCTTGGCAGTAGATTGTTATTATACCACAAATTTGATAACTGAATGACATTCCTAAAATTTTCAAGGCAAAGAATATAGAGGCTGATAATGAAATGTGATGATAACAATAATAATCTTTGCTGACTTTATAGTCTTTCACAATATGAAGACTCTTTAGAAATTATAGGGGATGGGTGTATCAATTTCTGAACTTCTCATACCTATGTAGATCATGTCATAAAAATTGCAGGCAGAACAAATGAACATATAGTTTTTAAAGCGTGAAGGTGGATAAATCATATCGACTATGTAATCTAGATTGCTTGTATGAGCAGCTTTTGAACAGCAGTTGCACCTAAAAAAGTACTTTAAGTGAGAAAACACTTCCCTGGTGATATGTGCAATTTCTAAAGAAAACTCTAACAGAACAGATCTCAGCTCTTTTTTTAGTACCAATTTGACATGCAGGATACTTGCACAGAACTAGCATTTCTGACAAAAAATTTTTGCAAAAGAGGCAGAAGCATTTAAGGCCAAATCTTCAGATGAAAGTTTCCCATTGCATGTAACAACCTGCAATACAGAACAGCACGTTTTTAATCACGACACCTCCTAATGCGTCATGGGTGTACAGTAAACATTTCCAGGCCCTGTTTTTAAGGATGTTTATGGTGTGCCTGCACCACTTCTGGAGGTAGCACGTAATAACCTGCTAGGAAAAGCTGTTCCCTTTCAGAGAGGTTTTATGCAGCACATTACAATTTATCTTCAATCCAGTATAGTTCCATAGCAACATTTATAACTCGCAGCTATGTATAAGCACATTGGTGGGATTCTTTCCTTTGAAGCTCTTTGGCCACATATTGTTTATACTAAAACATCGTGAAGTTGTAGTTTGTTGCCTACATGCTTTTATATGGAAATAGGACTAATTGGATAGACTCATGCCTTAGATGTCTTTACTACATGGGTTTCTTCTTTCTCCACTAAGGATAACTGGAGAAAGAGATGAGAGCTGGTTCAGCTTTGTTAAGCTGTTCCTACTTTATTTTCCCCTTCTTTAGAAAAACAGAAAATTATGTGTCTGTGGTCTGAAACAAATAAGACTAGATTCTATTGTGTTATCCATCTTTTAGCCTCTTCATATATTGTTTTATTCACCACAGTTATGGAAACTATATCATTAGATTGTGTTGTCATTTCATGATGTGGCTCTATTGTGAGATGAAGGTGGACATTCAATACTACATGCTGATTATGAAATACAGTTAGGAGGAGCTTTTATTCTTAACACAAATACAATTATTTTGTCTGCCACAACTTGCCAAAGGCAAACTATTGTTATTATCAGAAACCGTAAGTAGAGATGACACATTAAGAGCTGTGACTTTACAGTGTAATTGTGTGTGACTTTTTAATCATTAAGATGTTTTCTATTTGCTCTGTACCTTTCAAGTAAGGTCCATTTTTTCTCTAGCCTGTTCTGTTGACATATTTTTGGGGGAAGTTTTAAGGATTAAAGTCCAGTTTCTCCCTTGTGACTATGGGTGCCTGGTAGCAGTGAGATTTTAGAATCCTCACCACTTAAGAAACTTATTTTGCCTCTGCAGAGTCACATGGTTGTTATGGGAACCACAGTTCTAAACTTACAGATTTTTCATGACTAGTGGCACATCACATTCTAGAACACTGGGTTTTTGCAGTAGCTCGATCTTATTCTTATGCAAAGGGAAGTAAGGAGGAAATAAGATGGACCTGTTTTTTTACTGGGGTTGTTTTTTGTGTTATTTGGGGGGATTTTTCAGGTTTTTTTTGTTTCAATAATGCACTTGTTAATACTTCATTAGCAGTCTGTGTTCTCACCTGTCATAGTATGTCCTGCCCTGGGGCATTTCAGAATTGAAGCTGGAAGGACTAAGGTAGCTGGTTGAAAGCAGAGGTATAAGGTGGAGTTTCTGTGAGAGTGGAGAGAAACCTAGAAATTTAGTGTTGGAAGAAATCTGAAAAGATTTCAGATAATCGGATAATCAATTTTCCTGCTCTGAAGCAGTCACAATGTGCCTCAACTTCAGTAGTAAGGCTTTCTCAGTGTATTGTATTAAATTGTTTTTCTCTTCCAAAGGTTAGTATAGCTTTTTTCCATGTCACCTACTTTACACTGCTCTTACATTTAATTAAATGTGATCTCATTGTTCATTAAGGGTATTCCAATACTTCTACCTTATCTTCTTTGTAGCAACTTTATTCGAAGATTGTTCTCTATACAGCCTCTGTCTGCTGTCTCCTCCCCTCCTCGCCTCTGAAGAACAAATCAGAATATTTTTAGTCTTTCTCACAAGATCTCTTTCCAAAACTGCTTGTAATTTTATTTCTTGTACTTTGTCCTAAGTGTATATATTCTTATTGAAATATAATGCCCCAAAGTGGAGACATATATTTGATGAAAAGTTGTGGTTTATGAGTAAAGTGAAGCAATTATTTATGTATATGAATGACAGTTCTGAAAATCAATACCAACCACTGTTTTGCAAAATCATTGTATTTTATTAATAGTTGCCATTCAGTAGTGATTGCCTATTCTGTGTCTACATATTTATTTTTCAACTTGCCCTGTTCCCAAGGGCTTGATTTTATATGCATATTATGGTGTTTCTTGCCAGCTTGTGCTATTCTGGCCTTCCTTACTTCAGCTGGTGCAGAGCAGAATGAAGAACTGAATCAGGCAGGACTGACTTGACTTCGAGGTGAGGTTCCTTCCCACCAGAATCCCACACACTTTGATAAAATCTTCCTTTGCCATTCTGTCCCAATAGCAAAATGTAGTCATTATGTAATGCAATTACATGCTGTAAAAAATTGTTCTGTGTAACAATTTTCTGTAGCGTTTGGTTTTGTTTTCTTGCTTCTATAACAAGTGTTGAAATACTATTTACAGTCTTAGAGCTGTTACTGGAATAAAGAGACTGATTCTGATCTTAAAACCAACCTTGCCAGAATTACTATTTTTAATCCAGATCAGCTCACTACACAGTCCTAAACCTAGCTCTGAAACACAAGTGGAGGAACAACACAGGCTGAAGCAAGCAACCAGAATTTAGTAATTCTTTAAACTGGCCTGACAGAAATCTGGGTAGCTAAGCCTGAATGTAATAATCTGTTCTTGTCTTCATTGATCTTGGAATGAAGAAATTTTTCAGAAACAAATACATTTTCAAGATCTTCCCTGTTCTACTAGTCGTGCTCCAGAGGGATCTGGCTATCAAAGGAAAAGCCAAGCTTTGTTCTGCTTTTATTATTCCACCACATAGTATTTAATTTAATAAACAGTAGAGTTTGTAGTTTTTTGTTTAGAAAGTCCCTTCAATATGGATCAGCGGAGCTGCAAGAGCAGCTTTCCATTATCAGATGGAAGAAAAAAACCTTCTTCTTCTTATCATCCTCTATTAGCCACTGTTAGAAAAGGAGCTGATGCTATTTAAAGCTCTATAGGGAAAAAAATATAAAAATATGCTTAAATGATCTCTTAAGAGTGGCCTATCAGGGTTAAAGTAGTGCTAAAGGAATGTGAATATATTTAGGTAAATTATGGACAGAGAAAAAAAGGAGCAAGAGAGCCCCACTTGCCACTTACCACACACCTCAGTATAAGTTTCATTGTAATATTAATGGATTGGCTACCTTCTGAAAATCAATTAATTATTTAGGAGTTAGTATCTCTGAAAACTATTTATAAGGCAATACAATCATGGCTGACTCCTTCCTCAGACCAAATAGGAAGATCTCTTTCAAAATTACCGATGTATTAAAGCAAAGATAGCAGACTGAAGTAATCCTACAAGAAGTATCTCCATTTCAAACAAGTGGGATGAAGTATAATTAGAATTTGGGGAAGGGGGCTAAGAGAAGGTCCAAACACCACTATGTACTAGTGGTGTTTCAGTGGCTCTGAAAATAAAAATTTTAATGCCATAGACATTTTTCTAAGACGAGGGGTGTTACTTTTTTGTGACAAGTGGAAAGGAAATACTTAACTGAAGGCTGATAGGAAGTACTGGTGAAGAAACATCACAAATGTCTGTGAAAGAAAGGTAGTAGAGTAGGCATTGCCACCTGTTGACTAAAGTATACAACAGCAAGAAAGGCATTTTTTCCAGAAAATAAGAGGTATGAGGGGGCAGTAAGTGGTGCAAAATGTTAATTTTAAATACTTGAAGAATGTGCCCTGCCAGGTGTTGTTTGCTGTTTATCTGTGACTTTAATGGGAATACAGCCCAAACTTTGATGCTGGGCAAGAGCAGGGTTGGCTTTTGTTGTGAGTTTCTTGGAGTTTTTTGTTAGTGTTTCATCTAATAGATTTTCTCACTTGTAGACCAGACATCCAGAGGATTGTTCCTAAAATAGCTATTGATTCTAGGCTGTTTGATCCGACTTGCTAAAGATTAGTGGAACGGTGACAGACAGTAGTTAGTTATGACCTGATGACAGCTTAGCAAACTGTACTGAATGCATTGATGGTGTCGTTGTAGCAGGCAGACAGATATTGGGATCCTAAGTGTTCGTAATCACATTGCTTGAAATATCAACCAAGAAGAGGAAGTTCTGAAAGTGAGGACTGAAGCGAAATGACCTGCTACCTTGACTCTCTTTTAAACTCTAGATGTAAAATGGACAGTGATTATCCGCTACTGTTTAAAAACCAACAAAACAAACAACGATAAAAACCTGTGAAATAACAGGAAAAACCACTCCTGTGAGATTTTGATAAAGTAGAAGTGGAGTTGTGATTTATTTATTTATCATTCATTGTTTCTTTATTTCTTATAAACAGATAAGAAATTACATTTCATCCTTACATTTACATCTCTACTTATCACTGCTAAAGACAGATAACAGTTTTATCCAATTAGTATTTATTGTAGAAACTACTGAATGCATTTTAATTTGAATGGCTGTATTCTGGCTTAAATTACAACATGTTATGGGGGTAAAATGAGAAATAACTGAAGTTTTAAGGGTTTTCCGTGCATCAGGCATTGCCTCTAAGCCCTTTGAAAAGTAAAGCCTATATGTCAACCTATATTCACTTCATATGAGAGAGGACAGAACCCTTCTTTATAAATGTCTGCTTGTCATTGTAACTATGTAACTTTTTGGTTTTGTTTTTAAAGCTAGACCTAAATGCACCAGTTGGCTGGACACTATTAACAAAACAAATAGAAAAGCTTTCAAATACTATGTTCAAAGTAAAAATGAAAGTGCATATTACATTTCTGAAGTATTAATAATATATATTATTATTGTTATCTTTATTTTCTTCCTTATTTAATAACTACTACTACTTAAAGCATCATTAAATTCCAGTTGTCAGTAATTAATGATAAAAGTGTAAATGAACTGCATCATAATACATTATTTCTTCATAAGCTTCCTCTATCTTAGTTGTGTCCTTAATAATAAAGTAATGCCTTTGAAATATATTTAGTGTTATAAGACTAGTCTTTGGGTTATAAAGTAGAAGGAAGTGCAAAGTCATGTTTTGTGATAAATTTATGTCAGATTTTCTTTCTAATTGGTCTCCTTTTTTTTAATTGGATATCATCTAAACACATTTTGCCAAGTATAGACATGTTTTTGCACTGCTTTTGGAGATAAGCTCTTCCACTACTTTTCATTTTACAGCATCTTTTTCTTAGTTTCTGGTTTACAGAAATATAAAGAGGAGTGGGTTTTTTCTTTGCACTAACCATATATTTCTCTTCTGTGGAGGACGGCCTTGAAAAGGGATGTTGTTTTCCCCAGCACATCATAGATTACAGTATCTCAGGATTCTCTAAAAACCTCATGTGGAGAACCATGTGGACAGCATTGACAGCTCCACTATATTATTGTAGTGCCAGCTGCTCTTCAAGCCTTTCGCACTGGCATGTTGTTTTGCTCTCAGCAGGGCAGGACTTGAAGCAAGAAGCAAAGAAGTGTTTCAACTGTTTTTTGAATTCATTCTAATTACATTTTTGTTCCCCACGTTATATTTTTTACTAGCTCACTTCTGGCAGAGCACTGTAATTAGTGGCAACTGTCTTCTGACTTTGTTCATCCTGCTGTTCTTATACTTTTTGTTTACTACCTGCTAATAAGCTAAGCTCAATAAGATGGCAGCATGTTGACAAATGCACCTTGATAACTTGTGACTTCATCAACTTAATGCTACTTCATAGGATATGCTTTGAAGAGTTTTATCCGTAGACAAATACAGCTTATCATTTTCCTCATTCTGGTCATTTTTGTTGCAGATAAATTTGAGATTGTATGGCAAAAATTTATTAAGATAACCAAACCAAAGCTTGGAAAATACAAAATCAGGGATTTCCAAAGAAGTGCCAACTCGGATGTAGAATTTGGCATGGAATTTAATTGCTTTTTTATCACTTTATTTATAACTTATGAGATGTACTTATATGGATACAATTAAAAGGTCGTATCATCACTATGTCACAAAAAAAGATTTGTCCAGTATTAATTTGTTATCAGAGTAGACGTACAGTGATTAGTAACACTGTGTCACATCAAGAGAGGGCACATTATCCAAGTGATATATAATATATAACACTTATATATATAATA
>VZZY01009553.1:0-122546 GCA_013400335.1 Eurystomus gularis
TTGTTTTCTTTTTTCTTTTTCTTGTTGTTGCTGTAATAGGCTGTCTTGGCACTACAGCCGTCAGAGATCTCAGTTTGATGAGGTTGCTATGAAACATTTAAAGGTTTAAATTATAAACTCAGAGTGAGAAAATCGGTGATGCATGATTAGTTGAAAGTTTAAAATACAATAGTTGTATTTTTCATATGCATGTACAGAAATGGCTTATGTCAACTGTAATGTGGCATTTAATATATATTAATAGGTTCTGTTACAGTATAGATGGTTTATGCACCTTTTGGCAGATGGCTGTGGTAGTAGAGTCTGCACAGTATAAATTAGTCATTTAGTACAAGAAAACAATACACAAGCGATAAGGTCCGTTCTATTCAGAGATGCAGTTCCAGCACTTCGCACCTGCAGCCAAAAGGATTAGAAGCAGGATCAAATTTGCCAGCAAAACTAAATAAATTAATAGATAAATTCCCGTGTCAGAAAGGAGCTTGTTGTTTTTACAGCTTGCCCATGTCCTCGACTGTGTCTCCATCTCAGCTCCTGTCTTTTTAGAGGTCAGGTTGTGCAAAGACAAGGCTGTGGCTCGGCTCACCCCTGGAAGGGTTGGAGTGGGGTAACTTCTCCTGCCTAGAGCCCCATGGCTGCGGGGTTTGGGTGGCTTGAACTGACACACTCGGACATGTGTAAGGCAGTACATAGTCTGTCTTAAAACTGATGTGAAATATGAATCATAGACTCATTTTGGTTGGAAGAGACCTTTTAAAATCATTGAGTCCAGCGATTAACCCAGCACTGCCAGGTCACCACTAACCCATGTCCCTCAGCACCACATCTCCACGGCTTTGTAACTCCTCCAGGGATGGGGACTCCACCACTGCCGTGGTCAGCCAGGGCTTGAAACCCTTCTGAGGAAGAAATTTTTCCTAATGCCCAACCTAAACCTCCCCTGGCACAACTTGAAGCCATTTCCTCTTGTCCTGTCCTAGAAAGAAGTTGATGCCTGAGTATTTTATCCTTTTGTGTGTGTGTGTGCTGTTCGGAAAACAGAATTAGCTGGTGATGAATCTGCGAGTTCTTTAAACGTGTTACACTCTTCAGGTAGTCTCCTGACAAACGATATGAGTTTTGTAGGAAATCACTTCAGCAAACAGTAAAGGGCACTTGCCTGAGAGCCGAAATGCAGCAGCTGCTTTGGCAATTTATTTCCGTGCTCAAATACCTAATCAAGTCAGTTGTTTGTAATCGCTTTGACTGGTAACCTTGGCATCACTCAAGTAGTCTGTAAAGAGATATTTTGTAAAAATCTGCATTTTCTCTGTTGGAAATCCTCTGGACCATTCTCATTCCTTAAGTTTTCAACAGGAGGGGTTTATGAGTAGCTTTTGGCTTGTACTTTATCAAAATGATTGTCAGGGCGCTTAATGAGCTTTGTGCCAGCCCGACCGCTTTAGTAACATATGTCTCCAGCAAGAACCTTGCTCCCGCTGGCTGGGCATGCTAGTCCTCTCAGCAGGCAGGCTCCATCTCCCTGCCTAGCATATCCATGTAGCATTTAAATGTTTCAAGACACCCATTTTGAATTAGGACTTACCGTGACCTTTGTATTGAGCTAGTTCCTTTGTTCTGTAATGAAGGAAAAGCAGAAATGATTTTTGTGCAAATCGCAAGGTGCAAGAAAACTGCCTCTTACTCGTTGGGGTTGTGTTTTCTCCTTGAAAGAAAGTGCAAGAAAACTGCACTTTAATTCTCTGGAAAGAAACATTCCAAGATAAGGTGGTAACTAATATTAAGGTACAATAACTGCCTGACAGGTTTGCACTGCACGCTGACATGTCATGTCAGAGTTGCTGTAGATGAAGCCAAGCTCCTTGCTGGAGATGGAGCAACTGCAGATCAAGTGATATACAATTGACTGAGCTGCTTGTTAATTCTATGATGTTATGAAATCTCCTGGGCATATAATGGCTAGAAATGTTTACTTGACTTTACTATGTAGCTTGATGTTACACTGTAGAAGTTTTACAGTATAATGTCAAGCAAATACAAAGCTTGTACCTCAATCATAGAACGGTTTGGGTTGGAATGGACCTTTAAACGTCATCTAGTCCAACCCCCTGCGCTGAGCAGGGACATCTGCAACTAGAGCAGGTTGCTCAGAGCCCGGCCAACCTCACCTGCAATGGTGCCAGGGATGGGGCAGCGACCACCTCTCTGGGCAACCTGGGCCAGGCTCTCACCAGTCTCAGTTTAAAAAATTTCTTCCTTTTATCTAATCTAAATCTACTCTCCTGTCACAAGTCCTGCTAAAAAAATTATGGCCTAGCAACTATTAGGCACCAAAATATTAAAGAAGCATGGATGAGACTAAAGGCATTTTAAGAACGCTTTCTATGGCTTGGAATTACAAACATTCATCCCATCTCCTGCTGATTACACACTTTGTAATAGCTGTTGTTTCCATGGCTGGGGTTTTATTTTCTGCAGTACGTTGGCAGCGCCGGCCATCTCAATAGCAATCCTCCCAGCAAGGTTGCGCGGGCTGCGGGGAGGACGGTGGGGAGGCAGCGTGATTGACAGATATTTTAAGCCTTTTTGTGGTTCAGGATTAGTGAAATATTTACAGTCAGACCTGTTTGAGTGGGTAACACATGGGCGGTTGCCCACGCTGGGATTCAGGCACCTGCGGGAGGCTCTGTCGCCTGTAGGGAAACCGGGATGACTTTGGGATCGGGTTGGTGTCATTCCTCCCTGCAGGTTACATTTCAATTCCTGATATATGTGAAGCCTGGAGCAAAGGTAGTGGCAGCTTTCTGATGAAACTTAAAGCTGCCCTCCTGACTATTCATTGCTAAATTGCTGCTGAGAGGCTTTCCAATTATGCTGGTTAGCCCCAGAGTAAGGGCGTGTGTTTGAGCTGAACATTTCAGGGTGGATGCTTCACCTGCAGCTATTTTACAGGCTGCTGACCTGACATGTTAAGCTGGCATTGGTTAGGCTCAGCCTGCTTTGCACTGGGACATGTTCTGCAATGCCAATCCTGTCTGTACAGCAATCCTCCAGGTCTAAAACCAGATGAGATGTGCTTTGCATCAGTCTGGATGTTTTCCGGAGTCCTGAATTGTCCCTTTTGAGGGAGAAGCAGAGCTAGAGACACCAGCCAGCTCCTAGGATGGTTCCTCCTTGCCTGCAGCTTGCTGGTAGCAGTGCCAGGGCTGATTCTACAGTTAGCGAGAGCCACTCCCAAACGCCTGCAATGTCCAAACTTGTCCTGGATTATAGAGGCTTAAAGTATTTGTTGAAAACACCGATTTCTTTGAAGTGTGAAAGTGGTATTCCTCGTGCCCAACAAGTTCGCATGAACCCATTTAAACATTAGGCAAGCTGAGAATGAAAACAACTTTCCCTCTAATAAGGCAAGAGTTGCAAAATTGGAAACGCTGTTACAAAAGAAAAGCAAACAAAATTAGGAAACAGAAACTTCGCATTTACCTGCATTAGCAGCTGCCAAAGGCGTTACCCCCAAATGAGGAAACTTGTCTTGTTTGGTGCTTCCAGCCTGACAGCACTTGAATTTTGGTGAAGTCTATTACAGGTGCGAGTCTACCTGGGGCTTTTGCTACTCTTATTTAATATTCTGGCTGCTCCTAAGTGTAAGAGGCATTTTATACCAGCTTTCAGACTCTCCCTGATTTCTCCACTGATTTGAAGGACCTGCGTGTGTTGTCAGCTTACGTTTACCTGCCTGGCACTCAGGATAGTGCTGACTATCCCGACAGAGCTGACTTCAAAAGACATCTTCTTAATATGTGGGCTGGTCTTCCACACTCATGAACACAGGTTTACTGGCAAATAGATCTGAGGAAAGACGAGGGACTTGGGATACTGCTCTTTTCCTCTTGGGAAACACACCGAATTGCGGTAACTTGGTAAAGTTTATAAACAGCATAAATCATATTAATAAATCCCCCCTCCCCAAAGGTTTTCCTGAGGTAGGTAACAGAGTGGCCCCAACCTCAGCCCTGCTTTGCTTTTCTGGTTCCTTGGCGTTAGCTGGAAGGACTGGGGAGAGTTCTGGTGCATGAGTGGAATTTGATAGGTTTCTCATAGAAACAGAAGATCGGGGTTTGCTGGGTTTTTTTTGCAGGTGAAGGTGATGTCAGTCAGCAGCATCTATCCAGACCTCAAAGGATATAGTCTGGTGCAGATTAAAGTGAGGACCGAGTCCTCTTGTGCCGGTGTACTGATGCAACTGAGTAGCTTGTACAGTCTTGTCTGTCTTAATATATCTCACTTATAGATTAAAAAAAAAGAAAAATTTGCCTGGTGCTATTAGTCTTTCTTTTTGAAATAAATTCCCTGTGTGTCTCTCAGCTTGAAGAGCTCAAGCAGGTTTGAAATAAGCTGTTGAAGGAAGAACTCACTGCTGTGCTCTGCCTCGGTGAGCTGCTTTTCTCCCCGATCCCCGCAGACTGCCGTCACCATTGCAGGAGCTCCAGTTCCCTGCTCAGTGCTTTGAGACCCAGTCTCTCTTTCATTTCTTCCCCAGCAAGCTGCTGCTCCAGCCTCACAGATCCTCCCAAGCCCCAGCCCTGCCTGTCTCTGCACAGCACCGATCCCTCGCTCATCTATGTTCCCCGCTGCTTTGGCAGGATCAGCCCTCTCCCAGGGGCTGTTCACTCACTCAGCTACATCTAACAGCAGCTGCTTCAAGGCCTCATGTAGCTATACTTGGCTTCTTGATGTCTGGTCTAATTGCCTCGTGTACTCCTCTTGCCGCCTCTTTTTTTCCTGAAACCTTTCTTTCTCCGTCTACCTTTTCACACCCCACGCCCTGTGCTCCTCTGTGCAGCTTCACAGCACTTTGCCCATTCAGCATCATCCCTTACTGCATCCTTGTTTCTGCACGGAGGAGTACCACAAGCGTCTGTGCCCACTGGTGAAACACCTTGGCTCAAAAAGCGTTTACTTTTTAATTTTTTTTTTCCTTTACCTTTTCTACCTCCAGTGTCAAACTGGGTCTAATGGATAGGGCAGGTTTTTTCACACTAAGTTGACTCTGTTGTTTCCAGCATAGAAATCATTGAGAATCTCTGACTTCGGCTTAGCCCAGGTAAAGATGAGTCCAGACACACATCTGCTTTGTGAGATGACAGGAGGAAAGCAGGTTTTCTCCCAGGAAGTCAAGCCTTTACTGGTATTTGGTCAACCCAGGTGCCTTTAAAGCTATTCCCAGGGTTACCTGCTGGTTGAAACACAATGAACAATTCTCGTAACACCTATGGCAGAATAAATCCAATGCCTCTGTGATCTTGGCTGGGAAATACCATAAAGCATCGTGGAGGCATTACTATTCCTGACTGCTGAATAGGAAGAAATTCTAAGGGAAAAAAATTTCTAAGAGACCTGCTTGAAATCCGTATTTCTCAAGAATTCTCTTAATCACACTGTGATACTCATCTTCAGTTCCATCTTCTGTGCAAACCTGCTTAGTATGTGTTGTGATATCACTTACCTGATCTCCTTTTCAGTTTTTGATAGGAGAGAAGGAAAAAAAAAAAGAGTAATAATAACATCGTGAAGCACTCTGCCAATTTACCATGGCATAAAAGAGATATGCCATAGTTATTACTCAAGTCTAATTATGTAAATGACATAGTTTAATAATGATTATTAAATCCCAGCAAGTTTTGTTTCTTTTCCTTACTGTCGATGGTTGCCATTGATAACGAATGTCACGATGCCTATCATAAAATTAATTTTTATGGAGACTTTGCATCATTATAGGGGCTCGAAGCGCAGGAGGCCTTGCAGGCGAAGGTGGAGGCAGCTTAGCAGACCTGTTATCTTTGCAAGAACAAATGTTGTCCACAAGGATAGCAGAGAGGGGAGAGAAAACTTGCACAGCAGCAAATATTTAATTAAAAGAACTGCTTGGGCCAACTAGTTGTGGCAGCAGCTGCTTAAACAGAGATCTGTCCTTTAAATAACTTCAGCTCAATAAAGGGAGAAAAAGGAAAGCAGAGGGAAAAGCTCAAAGGGCATGTGCTGTAATTGCAGAAGTGGTTTTCATCTTTGCATCGCAATGTCCCTAGCAGCCCTTGGGCTTCTTCTCGGCTTGTTTGGAAAACCAGGATGCTTCAAGCTCTGGGAGTTTTACACGGTTGCCAAAAAGTAGAGAGACAAAAGTCAAGGAAGTGGATACAGCCTGCCAGCTCCTGTCACCCCTGTGTTAGATGTACAGGGTCTGATGAGGGAGGCTCCCATTGGCTTCTCTTCCATGTAGAATAAAACAATTTGGTGGGTACTGGATTAGTTCTTTTCTAGTATTCATTGGCTGAATTATCGGTAAGTGTAATGCCAGGAGCTGCCCTGGCTGTGGGCAGTGTTCTGCAGTTAATATCAGGCTCTCTGTGAGTTCCCTTTGCACCTTCTTGATCTGTCACCCTGTGATCTGGACATCTAAATGTTTTCATGCTATGAATTTAACGTGAAATACTATGTATAATAATATAATATACCCACATTTTTCAGGTAATACCAAAAAGCATCCATTAGGCTTCCAAATGCAGTTCAGCTGTATAATAAATGATGTTGTTTGCCTCAAGGGGATGAACCTAAGGAACACACCAATTGGGCTGGACAAGCAAGAAGAGCGTGGGGTGTCCATGCATGTGTATATGTTGGGGAGAGGTATTTGAAATGCTCAGATCCATAAGCAGTGAAGCCATGCAGCTAGTCCTTCCCATGCTCTGGGGACATTTGTAGGCTCACAGCCAGCTGCAGAGAAGCATGAAGCAGAAGTCAGATATTTGAGAATAAAGTGTATGAGAGGTATAGTGCACTTCTTGTCTTTTTCATAACTGAATCTTCTCTGTGGTTTTCGTGGCCGTTTTCTGGTTAGTCTTTCTAAGGTGCATTATCAGTTAGGTGAGATAAGGATTAGATGGCAATAAAGTGGATCTAGCCATGTGATGCAATACAAATGAGATAAAAACCAGTACAGCCAAAAGGATTTACGATGTCTCCAGTTTTTTCTTAAGAAAAAGGTAGAACACGTGGGATGCTATAGAATCTCCATGTGAAGTGAATCATATGGTTTTCATGTGTGTGATAAGGAGAGTGCTTTTTCCCCCCGACATCCTCATAATTGATTAGTGCAATACATCTGCAGATGGGCTGGCAAGCAAAAAAGCCACACTTGTTCTGAAGAACATCGTGTTATGGGCAGAATGGGTAATGAAGAACATAGTTCTGTACGTTATGACATTCAGCGTGAAGGTTGTCCTTCCAAATTTAGGTAACTTCAGCAGATTTTAATCGTTCAAGCAGCATTTTCCACTCCTGATATGTTTTTTGTACTTTTAATTTAATTTCGTTTAGTTTACTTTCCAGCAAGATAGGGAGTACAGGTTTTTCCAAAACTGGGATAGGGAAAAATACCATGTGTTTGTGTTCAGTGTTCATGCAGTCGCATTCCAGGGGACAGGCAGCAGCTCCAGCTTTTGGAACCAGGACTTAATACTTGGAGGTGCAGTTTGGGCACATGTGTTTTGCTGTTGCCATGGAAAGCAAACCACCAAAAGTGAAGAGAAAGGAAAAGTAATGATGTAATTACACTTGCGTCGTTAGCGGGCACTACCTCCAGGTTGTTTCTTAACCTACTTGTCTGGTCTTGGGAGATATTTTACCAAACTCCCACTGGCTAGATGAGGGAATGGACATATTCTTACCCAATTTCCTTTTTCTCCAGGTACTTAGTAAATAGATGAGTAATCTTATGTTTTCCCAGGCTTTTAGCCTGTTTGGATAGTGTGTTTTGCTGCCCGTGTTACTTCCTCATTGTTCTCTACTCCCGCACCTAGTTGGAGTAAAATTCTATCTCTAAAATATACTCTGTGTGTGTGACCTGTCTAATGGAATATCTTCTGTGCGATCACCTGAAAATGCTGCAGTCACTGAGAACGGATTTTCTGCGTCTTGCTGCTAGTGAAAGGAATGATGAACACGGATGCAGGGGAGGGAGAAACAGAGTTACAAAGTCTTTTCCCTTTCTTTCACAGCTACAGTAGATACATTCAGTATATTGTCGGCTGACTGCCTTCAGTGTAGCTGATTGACATTTTGATTCAGTGCCCTGGAAAAATGGCATTAAGGGAGAGAAGCAACTGTTGCAGGTAAAAAAATCATTGGAATCTGGAACGTTTTGAATGACGCTTTTTTCTTACAACGGTAAAACTGCCTGAGCGAGTGCAGAAAACTGCTGCCCATGCTCAGAAGTAATCTTCAGCTTATCAACAACTCAGTTCCCCTGAAAGCCTTGGTATAAAATGTTTTCATTAGCACAAGCTGTTGAAACAAAATCATGACCGGCTAAATGGTAGCATTATGCTGCTTAGAAGACTGTCCCAGGCACTTACATTAGGATTATAAACTCTTTCCTCCCTGGAGATCCCAGCCAAAAACCTGTCTTATCAATTGCTCATATGCCTCCATTGGGATTGTGATGGCTCCTGAAGAGTATGGGTGAAACCAGAGCATCTCACAGATGTGGGCTGGGCTTTTGCATGTGCATATTTCGTTAAGCTTGTTGGGTGTTTTTTTTAACTACAAAAGAAATTATATAGACTCCAGCATCTGAAATAAACACAAGGAAAGTAGGAAATGCAGAATCAGGATGGATGGGAGGATACTACTCTGGTACTTCTTCCGTGGTAGACTGCAAATCCACTTGGATCCTGCTGTAGAAGCAAGCCAAGATACCCAGATTCTGAGGAGGTGCTCCATGTCCAGGCAGGGTGTACCAGGATTTCAGAAACCATCCTGCAGTGACATGGATGGAGTTTAAGTTGTATCCTTAAATGCTTTCATGCAGTGTCTGTCCTGAAATCATTATATCTCACTTGATTTTCTTTTTTTTTTTTTTTTAAGTAATCCCTTGTATCACTAGTAACGTGGAAAATGTTGGAAGCTTAATGACGTTGACCTATCGGGAAAAGCAAGTGTTGTGAGATCCTCCTGGAAGGGCTAATCTCTTTTATTACACACAAGAAGGGAAAATCGGAGGAAGGCAGAAAGTGCACAAGATTGCTTGCCATGAAACTCTCCGTTGTCGTGAGTTGCTGACTGCAATTTAAATGAGAAACACACAATGTCCCAGTGACTTTTGCTGTCTTGTAGTGCTGTGGTGCTGAGATACAAGGATAACATCGGTATCGAAGGAGATTTGCTTCAGTTTTGATGTTAGTTTTTCTTTGATGTTAAGATTTTGTGTGTGAAGCCTGCTGAGATTTTTCTCTTGGGTTCTTGGGAACATGCTGAGCCTCTCTGGAGTCCATGAGTCAGAGAAGTGCTGTGAATGTGCATCTTGCTTGGCACGGATGAAGCAGTGGGCTCAGATCTAGGATTTTTGATATTTGCAGTATTCACCAGTGTTGTACATTGTGAATGAGTTCACCTGTCTGGGATGCATCAGGAAAAAATTATCCCCAGTGGGCCAAGTGGGAATAATAGCTGTTTTCTGCTGTTTATGGAGGTAATTTGTTTGCAATTAAATACCTTTATTTTCTCCCCCCCGCTCATATTGTCACCTTGCTACTAGCACAGGGAACTCTCAACTAAACACAAACTCATGCTGTGAAAATCACTAACCCGGAGTGGAACCCTCATTGCTCTGCAGTGGTTTCTGTTGCTGTCAGATGGTTTTCCTGGCACAGGGATTGCTCCCACACTGTGAGCATGGCATGCTCCCGAATGGAGCCCATCACCTTGCTGGGTGCTGTAAATTTTTCTCCCTCCTTTACTACCCAATGGAGTGCAGAACTTCCCCCGTGGCAGGCTTTCAAGGAGCCCATGCCTGTGTGCTTGGGAGGGGGATATGCTATTTTCACTGAGCTTTATGCTGAATGAACAATCTCATTAGACTCCAGGCCTGCCAGGAGCTCTGCCTGGCAGGTCCCCTGCCCGCATTTCCAAGTCAATAGGGCTCTGCCTGGCTTTGTGGCTGCTGAAGGATGGAGCTGGAATGGCTAAAACTAACTGTGGCATGAGCTGGGTTTCAAGGGAGGTTTTCAAGGTGAGGCAGGATTTCTCTGAGGAGGTTACTGGAATGCGTTTGTTTGTTGTTATTAACGTGGGAAAGCTCATGATTTTGCTATTCTTTTGTGCTTTGAAAGAGGGTGAATGAGCGTACAAAAGAAGAAAGCGCCTTTGCTGCAAATTCATTTTGAAATCCGGGAGCATTTGCATTGCCTCTGTTGGAGGAGGCTGTCATTAGCAGTCTCATCTGAAAACAAACTGCAACCTGCTTTTATTTCCTTTGTGCTTGGCTGACACGCCGTCACTCCCAGTCCCCCAGCCCAGTTGCTACTGTATCTTGGCTTACACTTCATGCTTGACCTATGAGCTGAAATGCTAATCGCCGATGAAAATTTCAATTAATATAAAACTAGTTTCAGCCAGAAATGTGGCAAGCTCATTTAGGAGATGTAATATCTCGAGGAAAAGTATAATGGTAAAAAGCCTCAGACAATAGTTTAATTTTTAACCGTCTGGTGTGCATTCAGATGTAACTCCAAAGCTTCAATCTGTGCTGTTTTGTTACCAGCAAGGGGGAGGGATTATCATTGTGTAGTTGTAGGTCTGTGAAAAAGCTATGCTCACAACATTCCTCTACTACAGCGTTATCTCCTTGTGCTGGAATAATTTCTATGATTTTGCTGGTTAACGTAGAATGATTTAGTGCGTGGCCATATCTTTAAGAAAAGGAGATAGGTACACATGGAGGGATTAGGCTGCTCTTACATCTGTAAATGTGCATATATAATAAAGCCAGGAACCTTGTTTTATGGTGACTTGTACAAGTATTATGCAAAGTCTACTTCGCAGTGCAATGAAGAGATATAATCTGAAATTTCATCATGGTATTTTTAATCCAACTTTAACTTCAGATACCTCAGAAACTTGCTAATTAAATAATTACAGATTTCTCAGAAGTCTGCAAAACTTGTACGCAAGCAGTTTGTGCTGCACGTGATGCTTGTACACAAGCAATTGGGGGGCAACAAGATTGCAAAGGAAGGATACAAGGAACTGTACAATCACAAACGATGTGGAGATGACCTGTAGGAAGTTGAGGAGAACCAGTGAAACTGTCAAGCAACACGTTGATAAGACAAGACGAAATGGCCTCAGGTTGTGCCAGGGGAGGTTTGAGTTGGATATTAGAACAAATGTCTTCCCCAAAAGGGTTATCTAGGCTTGGCCCAGGCTGCCCAGGGCAGTGGTTGACTCCTCATCCCTGGAGGGATTCAAAAGCCATGGAGATGTTGCACTGAGGGACATGGTTTAGTGGTGACCTGGCAGTGCTGGGTTAATGGTTGGACTTGATGATCTTGAAGGTCTCTTCCAACTAAAAAGATTCTGTAAGTTTAACACCATACATATTGACAGACTTATTCTCTCAGGCAACGGAGATCAAAGTATATCAATTAAGAAAAAAGAAAAAGGTATTTAAATTTATGAAAGAAAGACATGTTGGTAGCTATTATGGTCAAAAGTTTAGATGCAGCTGCTGGCTCAGCAAGACCTCAGACAGCTACAAAAGGATGTAAGTACCAGGAGAGGATCCTCCTGCGCCTGCCTCATCAGGAGGGCTGAGACAGAGCAACTATGGTGGGACATGGTGTTCTGCTTGTTGTTAAGCACGGTTGTTCTCTTTAAGTCAATACAGATGCTGGTATTTAATCACATATTTAAGAACATTTATAATGGTGGAATTTGGTTGCAGGGTGTTCGGGTTAATGGTGGGAATAACCACATCAATGGTGATCTCTAGTTACTTGTAAGTGTCATGTTAATAATGTTATAACTAAAGTTCAGCGATGTATTCGTCATAAACAACGTACTGTTCGCAGTTAACATTTATTCCTTTGGTTATGAAAAAGCTAAACCAGATATTGATTTCCATGCTGGATTTTCTTTTGAGTCTTTATTACAAGTGCTGCTCAGAGGCATTCTGAGCTCGCAGCAGAGCTGGTCTCACAAGACTGACCAACCTGCTCTCCTCATTGTCTTTGCAGGGCTGCTACTTTTGGATTAGGTTTCCATTATGAATATCCACAGCTGCAAGAATGAACTTTGTTTTCAGGAGTTGTGTAATTTGTATGTAGACGGTGGTTTTGTCAAATGTTCCAGGTCTTAACCTCACTCACACAAATTTTCGCAGTAAGCAAATACAAATGTGTGGAGTTTTGTTGAAGATTGCTTGGCTTAAAGTTTACAAATGGCCCTCTTCTGGGCTACATCAAGTCCAGTTAACATTAGATGGGTTGAGCAGATGGGTACTGAGAAATTATTTATTACGTTCAAACATCACGTGTTACCAGAAACATCGCTCAGTTCCACACTGTTTCTAAAAACCAAACTTGCTGACTCGAAAAGAGCCATCCAATAGAGCTTGTTGGAAGGTGTAAGCAAAAAACCCCAAAGCAATAAAAAAGGAAAAAAAAAACCTATTCAAATAGTCTAGTTTGCATGAATCATATTGGTGAAATGACAATAGGGAATCTGTTTATTTTTTCAGTGAAACCTGAAGGCCTCACGTTCTTTGGCAGCAAGCACTTCTAGATCCCAGGAAGAAGGCGCACGTTGGGAGATGTCAGCAGACAGCTGCTGACAAGCAGATCATTTGTACTGATTAGAAACCACATTTCTTTAGTTTTCAGTCATTGCGTGGGTGTAAAAGCCATGCAAGACTAAGAAATACGGTCCTTGTACTCTGTGATCTAGTAGTGCAGTGCTTCAGCTACTAGATGTATGAAACAAATGAAAACAAATCTGTCAGGTGCTGTGCCATTATAAGGGCAGAGTGATGACCAAGAGAAATCATCAACCATGTCTAGCCAGCTGTTAAACTGTTTGAGAGCATGGTGTGCAATCTGCTGAGACTAAAGGGAGATTGCATTTTAGGATTTTGTCGGGAGTAGGTAGGGAGTATTTGCAAAAATGGATTGAGGGTGCCGGTTGTCTTCTGCTGGGGTAGGGGAGAAGCTCATATGCCTTTTCAGCTTCCTTTTAGCCCAGGGTAGATCTCAGAAGCAGCATAAATTGAGTTTCCACACTATCAATGCAAACATCAAACTGAGACGTTGGCCATAGCTGGGTGACAGCAGGTGGGACAGGCACCAGCCATGGCCCTGCTGTGTCTTCCTGGCCAGAAGATGCTCTACCCAGCCCATGTCTGACTTTACTTCCAGAAAACCAGGACCTGACAAGCTGGGCTCCCCAGATCCCTACTTATTTCTTAAAACCTTGTCCCAGGGGGGAATTAATTCAAATATTTACACTGTTAATTGAATTGAATGTTTTGCTGCTGCTTGCGCTGCAGTAAAACATTCCACAGCCTTGTGTACGTATTTCATTATTATTTATAGTCATTCCATCATTTTTAGAGGTTTTTTGTGGTTTGAGAAACTGAAAGACTAATGGATAACAAAATTGGGAAGGCATAATAGTCACAATCATATTTGAAACATAAATGTGGTGAAATAATGTTGAAGTTGTTTGACTGCACTGAAAACTTCTACATGTGCTGTCCAATCATGTTTTTAAAGTCTTTGGCAAAATAAATAATACACAGATTTCTCTCAATAAACCTCCTGAAAGAGGAATTGCATCTAAAAAAAAATAATTTTCATGCCTATGTGCTACAGTCTATTTGGAAATATTTTACGCAGGAAGGAAGAACGTCTTTCTGATTTGGATGATTATTTTAATCACAACCAGCATATGCATCATGGGCTGCTTTTCTGAGAACTGATAACATCCAAAAATAGGTGACTGGGATAGAGTCATGTGAAGGTTATCTTCTCTCTGGTACTAACACTGAGATGTCAAAAAGCTTTTAGGAGAAAATCTATGTAGAACATTGACACCTGAAGTAAAATGATGGGTCCCGGTGAATATTCCTTCTCATCTTTTCCAAACATGAGTGACTCTGCATGTGGGGAGGGGTTTCAGGGTAAAAAAACCCACCCCAACCCTATAGCTGCACAAATACTGTTGCTGTAGCATTACATTTAATGTTTCACTGGCGCAAATCTCAACCGTCCTTCGCTAATTAGTGAAGTAGGGAGGTTTTCCTACTTGTGGCAAGGAAAAGCACGGGGGTGATTAATCCTGAGTGCTCCCTGGGGCTCGTCCTGTATCCCAGGGGACTATGAGCCCAGCTGCTGGGTGAGGCACCACTTTGTCCTACACTTGAACCCATTTCCTTAGCTCATAAGTTTTTTGTCTCCCATTTGCAGCAGAGGGGAGAAATGGGCATGGAGGCTCGCTGAGGTAGAGATGAACACTTTCTGACTAGAAGTCCTTGTCATTATGGGTGTCACCTGCAGTGTCCTCTGGACCAAGGGGTGCAGCTCAGAGCAGCAAGGGTGGAAACAAGCAGGTGGAGCATACCTGCTGCCCTCCACTTTCAAATTCTGCAGCACCTGAGGTTGCTCACTGTGATGTTTGATCAAGTCTCATTTCTGGGTTTCACACCACAAGCCTCACCCAAGAGTCCTTCAAAGGTGGTAGGGCTTCAGGAAGCTTGCCTTCAGAGGGGTATGTGGGTGGTAGCTGCCTGGTCGGGGCTGACCTTGGGCTGCGAACTGCAGGTATGGAGGTGGATGAGTTGGCTCTGGAGCATCAGTGCTCACCAAGCTGAATCCTGACTGTGATGTCTGGGTCTCACCAGAACACAAGCAGATGCGATGTGCTTCACAGTGCGACTGTCAGCAGTGGGTACAATCTAGCCATCACCCTTGGCTGGGCAGGGACTGCTGCTGGTTTGGGATGGGGGACGTTTTTGACAGTGTCTGGGTTTTTTTCTTCTTCTATGGTTGTAATCAGGAAAGAGTGAGGGTACTTTATTAAGCTCCTGTGCTCTATAGTCACTTAACTTGCAACATGTAGTATAATTAAATAACCAATTTTTTATTTCTCATTCCAGGAAGCAAATATTTTTTCCAGAGTTTTGTTCTGTTATTCCCTAACTGGGGCCACAGTGAAGGCTGTAATTTCTAATTACCAGCGGCTTTTATTTAACAAGCCTGCAACTTGTATGTCGCAGAGAAATTAAATCTGATTCTAGCTAGTGAAAAGGTCAGCCCAGAAAGGTACCAGTATTAAGCTGTGGGAATCCAGAACTTTCATGAATATTTGTGCTGTACGAGGCTTACACCAGAACTAGATTTTACGTATTTTAAGAGGGAACCAAACAGCTGAGATTGATGCCATATTTAGTAGTGCAATGTAATTTCTCTTGGAAGCAGTAGACCAGTAATCTGGGAATTTTGGCTGTCATCTTGCCACTATTTATGAGCAATTTTAATGTAGTAATTACATACAGGGAAAATTGTTCGCTAGGTTGATGAGATAAATGGAAATTTAATTTTTTTTTCCTTGTCTAGTTGTCCAATATTTTTATTACGCACTTCTGGAAGCAGTGGTATATGATACAATAAAAGAATCTGGAACTGCATCGCTCCTTAGAAATACAGATATTTTGAAAGATTTGCTCACTGTAAGTTAAAGGCAGCTCATTAAACAAACAAATGAGCTGTCCTTAGAGCAATCAGTATTTACTATTAACTGAACAGCACAGTAAATAATGAATTGCAGGTAAGGAACTACAGATAAGTATTGGTGGTGAATTCAAATGACTTGGCTTAAGCCTGAGGCAGAGAAAAGTGAACATAGAGCTAGAAATGGAGGGAGGAGGGGGAGAAAGAAAAAGGAAGAGGAGGGATGCTAAGTGTAATATTTGTTGTAGCAATACACGATCTTTCATTGTGCCAAGGAGAGGTTTTCCTTCGGTAACCTTTTTGCCCCCTTTCCTGGTGCAAGGGATGTTGCATCCGACTCCTTGGGAGAACAAAGAAGAATATGGGATTCCTGGGAAAAAGCAGGACCCCGGCTCAGAGTGCAGGGCGAATGCTTTTTACCAAGGTCAAGATTTTGCAAGTTGTTCTCTGGCACTTACTAGGCCTCAGGAGAGTGTTGTGCTTTGGCACCCGTGAGACCGAAACCTGCCCATAGCTGCCAAGTGCTTGCGTAGGTACCTCATTTATTTCTCCAAATTACTTAAGCAGCTAAACTGTTCTACTTAAGCAGCTAAACTAGGAACTGGCACAAGATGAGAAATTTTGATTTGGACTTTAATCATCACAGGAGTGAAAGATCGCGCTGCCTGAAGTTTGGGTGTGCGGCTGCGTCTAAGGCGGGGATGGATGGGGCAACTGGAGGATGTTATTGCTCATTTAGGAAGGGACTCGGGGTTGTTAGGGTGCTGCAGATGAGGGGGAAGGTCAGTGATTTAATCAGGGACTCGGCAGTTTGAGCTGAGCTCTGGGCCTGAGGCTTGGTAGGGCAGCCAAACGCGTGACAGCCATACCAAACACCTAACACTTGGCAGCCCTGTCTATACATCAGCTTATATAAGGTTAATCGCTTGACACGGGTCTCCCTGGGGGGAGGATGAATGTCTCACCTGTCTGACTGCTGAGGACCATCACTGTCCAGAACAGGGCACGGAAGAGTGACCAGTTGAGTGGAGCACGTCAGGGAAGATGTGCATTAAGTGTTAGCCTTCCATAATAACCTCTGTTGCAACCAGCACAGCACAGATAACACCTCCGCTACTCCTTTCGAGACAATATATATAACATACGAACAGGAAGCTTGTCTTGCTGGATAGTTACCATGAGGTAAACACCTCCACAATGATGTTGTTGCTTAATTCCCCTCACTCCGGCACCGTACCTCGTGGAAAGTGCCCCAGAATAAAACGGCAGAGGTTAAATGCAGCTGCGAGGAGATGATTTCCAAGCATCCTTTGGCACTATCCATTCCCTGTGCACAAGCCCAGCACCTTCAGTCCCCAAATGCTGCTTCCAAATGCTGGTGTTGTCAGCCCTCCATTAGTATTCCACACAGGGAAACGGAGTTAGGTGCTAGACAGACCAGCTAATTGCAGCAGCCTGCAGAGGCAAGTCATGCTGTACCACATGACAAAGGATATCCTTTTTATTTAGTACTTTCTTCTTAACTCTCTGGCACTTTATTAAAAAAAAAAAAAAAAGAAAGAAAGAAAAGAGAAAGTGTAAGCTAATGGGTTTGGTTAAGGAATCAAACTGTTTTCCTGTTTTTTCTTGAATTTAATCAGAATCTTTACAATGCTTTGTAACATTCATTAAAAAAAACAACTTTCTACTCAGTCTGCTACCTTAGCAAGCTGCACATCTCCTGTAATCCCAGCTGCCCTTACCCTGGTCGGCATCCTGACACGGACTGCCCAGGTCCCCAGAGCTGTCAGCAGATGCGAGGAGAAGAGGGTTTCTCTGCCCCTAATGTGCCATCTGCAAGCAGCAACACTGGTCAGAGTTTTATAAGCCTAAATTGCACTTGTGTGGATAGAAGGTTTGCTGTCAGAGCATCTGTTTTACCATCGATGACACAGATCTGGAACTGAGTGCCTGCCAGGACCAGGTAAGGCAGGGTAGGAGAGCCCAGTCCTGCAGTGACAGAACTTGTGCAACCATCATTGGTGGCTGTGGGTCGTGTGTGTCCATTCCCACCTCCCATGCTGTGATACAGCCCAGATTTTGCTGGACTGAGGTTCAGAAACGTCTATTTCTCACAAGCCAGGGCTAGGGGAAATCAAACGGAGGGAAATATTGACTGCCACAGAATTTACTGATGTTGTCTAATTCTGCCTGATTTGCACTCAGACATGGCCTGGGGGTGGCAGCTCAGCCAGCAGGTCCCCGTCCCCTCCAGTGCCCTTCTGCACTGTCCCCCGCTGCGGAGCGAGGCACTAAGCAGATTAGTCAGCTTCTTCCATCAGCGGACACTCGGTGCCTAAGATACTTATAAGACATCTGCTTTTTAGCCTCATTTCTTTAGAAATAAGGCTTATGTGATTATAATGTCTGTCTCCTGCCCCCTTGTTGGCCAATTTCAATCTCCACTCTCAAAGACATTAAGTTCCAGAAAGTTTTCATGAACTGGTGACCAAGTGAACCGAAACTATCCTGCTAATGCCTCTGGAGAAAGGGCTTCAGCACAACCTGTTGCTCGTGAGCCAATGCAAGAGGGAGAGTGGTGGGTAAAAGGGAGATCTCTGCTTCATGCCTGTGTTTTGTAGAGGTCCAGCAAACCAACCATCAGCAGCAAAGCATCCTGGACAGGCGTGTGCTGGCTGTGTGGCTCGGTGATATCTCTGCTCCCGCTGCAGCCAGCTGTGGTGGGCAATGAGAGCATCCCCAGGTCACACCTCCGGCCTGCCCCCACGTGCCAACTGCTCTTGGGTGATCCGGGGATTGATTTTCTGATCCAGGGATTAACCGGGTGGTACGCACAAAGATACAAGAGCTGTGTGTGAGCCAGGCTTAGTCAGGAAATACATCGCCATGGTGGTACAGCTCTGCTTGTGAACTCAGTGACTTAAATCAGAGCTCTCTGTGCCATGCAGGATTGGTCCTTACCTCCAGCACAGTAGCCTTGTCTTGAAAATTGCTCTTGCAAAATTATCTTGACAAGTGAGGTCTGAATTCTCTTGAGACTGATGTCCCTTAAGCACTTTGAAGATGCACAGGTACAAAACATACCGGTTAAGATTTCGCTGAGATACTGTGAATGATGTTGACGACCGAAATCCTCAGTACAGACACATCTGTAGTATTCTCTCTCCCTTACTCCTCTGTGACTTACTCTTAAATGCTCATTAGAGCTGAATGTCTCCTTTTGGCAGCCGTCTGGTGGTTTTGCCTTATAATGCAGATGTATAATGGATTGTGTAAAACCTATGTAGAGTAGTTCTGGGATTATGGAGGAAAAGCAAAGCTTTCGTGTTCTGGTCCTTATTAATGAACTAAACTAGATTGTATCCTTTTTTAAAACACAGATGAAAGATAAAAGACATACAAGATTTATGAAGGTGGTCATTAGCGTACCAAATTTCTTTCATTAGCTCTGTTAGATTACTTTCCAACTTACACAACTCTCAATTAGAAAAATTTATGAACTGGAATGATTACAAATATACCATATTTTAAACCATCCCTAGTTTTAATTGCAAACCAAAAAATAATTATACCTCTATAACAGAGTTGTACTTTGGTGTGTGTATTTTTTGGTTAGAAATTTAGTAGAGGACCTTCTTGAAGGCAGGGAAAGAGGAGAGGATATTGTACCACTTAGTGCAATTTGCAATTTGGCAGCAAATCCTGAAGCATTGTTTTAATTTAGTAACCTTGTTAGAGCCAAGTTAATATTGCAAGCTAATATGGCTGTTTCTTCTCCTCGCTAGACTTTGTTTCACATCCCTACATCTGATTTGAAGTGACAGTGAGAGGAAGCATAAGATACCTCTCATTCTGTTTGGACTCCTTGTTTACAGAAGAGTGATGGGGCTGCTGTTAAGCACAAAAGGGATCACCACATGCATGTTTTTCTTTGTATTGAGTCTGGCAGCAGCCATTGAAATACCACTATCAGGTGAGTTGTAGCTATTTACTGAACACTTTGCTGTTGTTTTGGTATCCCTGTTTCTTTAACCTCTCCTTGAAGAAAAAAAAAATATTAAATCCTGCTTTTCACTTGTTCCGTTTTGAATTTAATTCTACCAGAACAAGGCCTTTGGGAAACTTGGATGTGATAAAAATGTAAGCTCCTTTGTTTAGACCTGTTTAAATGTGGCACTAAACTTGTCTAATAACATATATCTGGTGCTTGCGATCCAGCACACCTCCTAGCTCCAAGGGTTTGCTTTTGTCCTTCCCATAAATTCCTCATTTGGGCTCCGAATCTCCCCGAAGCTTGGGTGATGTACCTAGACCCTTACTTATTTGTCTTGCAACCCACCATTTCAGTCTGAAAAAGGAGCAGGTAAATGTCCCAGGGTGTACATTACTCCCCGGAGAAGTATTTCTTACGCCTCGCAAACCACCCCGAGGAGCCATTCCTGTATCCCTCCCTGCCTGCGATGCATGCAAACTGCCTCTTTGACATGCTTGGTGTGGTTTCAGGACACGTGTAAAATATGGGATGAGGCTCATAGGGGACAATCCAATAAAAGCCAGCGGACCCCACTGCCTGGAGTACAGCCCAGACCTCCCAGGCTTTGTGTTTTTTCAAACATAAAGGCACCAGGAGGATTGCAAACTGCACTTTATTTGGGCAGGGGGGGAGGGAACAACAAAGCAAAATTCAACAATATTGACTTTTTATGAGTTATGATGGGGAAAAATAATAAATAAACCTGAGGAAAAAGAAACGTAGGCTTTTTGCCGGGCTTTGCAGTGTGTAGTCTGAGTAGGACGTGGGCCAGTTTCAGAGTCTCATGTGGACCTGCCTTGAGCTCTTAGCACTCTGGAACCTGCCAATAGCCCTGGCTACAAAGAAGAAGACAATCAAGCAGGTTTATAAGGTATTTTTCTAAAGCTATCCCAACTTGTTTAACAGTGTTGGAAGTAGAAGGGGCTTTTTTTGGAGGAAGGTGCCACAGCAGCTCCTTGTGTTTATATAAAGCCGAAGTGGAGCTGTGACTGTAAAGTGCAGGACAAACTGTCTGGGCATCCATTGCTTTTAAGTACCTACACAGGGGAACCATCTAGCCTTTAATTTGCTTTAATGAAGCATTTTATATTTTAATAAAAAGGAGTCATGTCTGATCAGTGAAGCTGGTGGGCTCGGAAGGGTTCGGCTTTGAGACCACATGGGATGGCAAGACACCGTGCTTTGCTCTAGCTTTGAGCTTCCTGGGCTGAGAAGAGAAGCCAAAGAGCCCGTTAATTTTCTTCCTGGCTGTTTATAACAATACGATGATCCTATTATTCCCAGCTCCACTGCAGGGAGCATTCTCCCTTGTGCAGCTCTGTTACACAGGCATTAGCAACACTTTAATTCCCTTAGAAAATAAAAGTTAGCAAAACATCATAGCACGACCATGTAACTGGCAACAACTCTTCCTCTGCTGCACCCTGGAGCGGGGGTATTAAGTCATCCTCGCAGTCCACAGATTTCCTGGCAATTTTACCCAGGATGGAGATAGCAGTTTGCTGTCCCTGTGTGTGTCTGGATTTAAAAGCCAATTATTGACTTCACCACTGAATAAATTTACCAGTCCACACAATCATGCTTTGGCTTTAGCTTTAGCATGGCCTCAGCTCTCCTCTGCCTTGGATGGGTTGGTCATACATGAAAAGCGCACAGGTGATGCCCATGAGCAGTTGGTCAAGGGCTGTCAAGCCTTCCCCTGGCTGCTGAGGCAATGACAGCGTCCAGTTTGGAGAGCAGAGAGTGTTGTTGATGCCAGAAAGATGACGATCATCATCCTTTTTTCTTTAAGGCAAGCCTTGCTCTTTGCAGCAATAAGACATTCCTGACATTGTCCCTTTCAAAGAAAAGACCAGAGCACAGCACAGTTTTGCTCGAATGGCATTTTAACCCAGTACCCCTTTGTGTTCAGTTGCACAGCTTCCAACAATCACGGAGCAATCTCACACCCAGGTTGCCTACCCTTTTGATGAGGACTTTACGATTAAATGTGAAGCTAGAGGAAACCCACAGCCCACGTGAGTATGGCCTTCACTTGGAGAAGCAAGCAGGAGTTGAGTTGCTTTTCACCTTTGCCTAACATCGATCTGGTTTTGAGGAGGGGAGGAATAGCTGATGTACAGTACTCTGCTTAGTAGCATGAGGTGAGGTTAAGGTTTGGGTTTCCATTGAGGTCATTCAGTTCCACTCTCTCTGTGGATAGATCTCGACACGCCTTTTCCTTGTTGGGAGGTGTTTCATTTCTCTAGCCTGTGCTAAGTTCACCCTGTGATTTAAAAGAGCTTGTCCCGGATAGTCTCTCTCATTTATTGTCCTTGCCTTAAGCTTTATATTCTTATTTCATGTCACAGTTAGTTATCCAAAAGCAAAGTGTCTGATAAGAGAGACATGCCCAATAGCTAACACAAGTTAGAGTAGCACAGTGGTCATTTTATCATTTGACTCTCCTCTTCCATCCAGTTTTTTATTTCCATAGTAAATATTGGACCCATATTTACAATTGGTTTTGTACCATGGTGCTCCCTGTTCTGTGACTTGTCCTTTGTAACACATGTATTATTTTTCAGCTTTAACTGGACCAAGGATGGAAAACCATTTGATCTACTATCTGACCCAAGGATAGTTACATCTAACAACTCTGGAACATTTGTGATTCAAAACCGTGGAATCATCACCAATTTTCAAGGGAAATATCGTTGCTTTGCATCCAATGTGCTGGGAACTGCCATGTCAGAAGAAATTGAGTTAATCGTTCCAAGTAAGGGCTTTTACTTTGCTTTTGGTTTGATTTTTTTGTTTTGTTTTGTTTTACGATGAAAACTGTGTTTCTTCAAGTTAAATGGGAAAGAGCTAGTTACTAAGGTGGTGTAGGGTAAAACAGGCACTGTTTGTTACTGTGTGAATATTGGAAGGAAAAACTCTATGTGCTCCTTGGAATGATTTTATTTCGTTCCTGGTTTTGAGGACAGAAACCAAATCTGAATTCAGGATTTCAGACAACACTGCTGGACTATCAACTCATCACAGGTTTCCAAGTGCTGACATTGATGGTCCTTATCAACTTTAATTAATATAAAAGCAACAGGGTAGCTTATGTTTACGTTTTCCCAGATATATTCATTTGGAAAACGTTTATTGTTTACTTTTGCTTTCTGAGTATCATCTGCCCCACTTTGACTCTAGAGGGTGGGTTAGTGGGTAAATCTGTATAAACTTTTTAATAGCCATCTCAGGAGAGCTGAGCGTTCAATGACAGAAAATTATTATTTGCTTTGACTTGACTATTTAAATGCCTTTATAAAGCACTTGCTTTGTCTTTGCTATAAAGCCCATAAGAATTCTTTGCTGATTTGTATTTGCTTAGAGCCACTATTTGCTCTTGTGATGCTTCCACTTCTAATACTTTTTCTGTAAAGAAGAAAGCATAAATATTGATAAGCACTGTAGTCTGGTAAATTCTCTACCTAATCTGGGCAGAGACAATTTGTTTGTGAGCTGATGCCAGCACATCATGAAAACACAGAAATTAAAATACTTTGAGAGGTAAAACAAAGAGCAGAAACCCCAGCAGAGTAGCTATCTTAACTGCAGTACAGTTAATGAAAGATATTAGCTGTTCATGAAAGATAGAAATAAGGACATAGATCGTGAAATAGTGTTAGAAATACAGTAAAAATTAAAAACGTAGTGGGCAATAAAGGAGTAGGAAGTAATTGTCAGAGAAAACAAAATAGCTTTGAGTCAGATCATTTTGGGGATGTGTTGTAAAAGACACTTTGTGCATTTGAGGAAACTCCTGAGTTAAATTTAGTGTGATCTCTCTAATACTGGAGAAATTTATGTGATAAAGAATTAGGAATTATATGATAGTTTCACTTTCCAGACATTTATTGGAAAGCAAATACTGTTCAGAGTCATAAGACTGTAGTATTTCAGCTTGGCAACAGTGACTGAGTGCCCAGAAATTGGGAGGACAATATGGTCTCCATTTCAGGGCAAGGAACGTGAAATCAGAAGCTGAGTGGAAAGGATGGGAGAAGGAACAGTTTATTACTGCAAAATAGTAACTGATGCAAATGTTTGAAAGCTCAAGGGGAAGTGATCCGATCAACTGTGAGTTCATTAGACTGATGTCGGTAGCGTTCAGGGTTTGGTATAAATACTTACAGGGAGAATATTAAAGACCTGGAACTGAATGGAAAATGAACTTAGAAATGTAGTAGCGAAAATTACTGATCCTAGAAACTTGCCCTTCCATCATTAGCACAGAGGGAGGGCAAAGGAGGAAACTGATGGTTTTAAGAACCAGGTTTATAGAAGTGTAATGAAATTTACTGATATGAAGTTCAAGGTCCTGATTAGGACAATGTTGACACAACTGGCTTTATTATCAATACATTCAAGCACTTGTAGCTTGGAAGTAACCTAGGAAGATAAACACACAATTTGTCTTAAATTCAGGATGAAAATATATGAACTTAGGAGAGGAAAACTTGAAGCAGAACCTTCCTAATGGGAGTAGAAAGGACAAGAAACTTCACTGGTTCCATGACAGAGCAGGGTGAGAACATGAAGCAGAGAGAGTGATATAGTTGAGTAGCATAAACAAAGAAGAGAATCAGTAGTGCAGTGGAATTTTTTTCAGACTAGATCCTACATTTGCAAGTTCCTATGGTATTTTGTTATCAAGTAATCTGAAAGCACTGTGTACACGTGCAATTGGTGTGTCCCCATGGTGGGGGAGATCTCTACAGTCTTCTCAGCCTTTGCAGTGACAGGACATGGCTGCCTGTCTACAAAACTACATCTAGCAAGTCAATGCAGATGAATTGGGCTATGAGGAGCATGCATAATAATTTTAGTCATTTCTTTTTCATAGAAATAACCCTGTCAAGCATTCTAGGCATTGCTGGAGCTGAGAGAGTTGTGATCATGTTGAAAATAAGACATGTTACAGGGACTGGGAGAGTTCCTGGGAGAGGGCTGCTAAGGATGCGATGTAAATGTATTTTTATGAGTGCTCTTCATGAAAGACATCGATTTATTTTCCTTATAGCCACTTGTATGGTTTTGTTTTCCTTGGGAAATTTATTTCATGTTGCTTTGTATTGCATCGTATTCCCTAATGCAGTCACTTGGTGTTTGGACAGGAATCACCAAGATTACTTATTGCTGTATAGTGTAGTCTCCACCAACCTGCAGTTGCTTCAAGAGAAGAGCATTCCTGAGTAGAGGAGAACTGCACGAGGTTTTAGGACAGTAAGTTGAATTTTACTGCACTAATGACAGAAGTTGGCTCCACAGGTAGGACAGTGCAGCTGATGTCAACTGGAGTTTCAAGCAGGAACAGGAGAGAGAGTGATGCAGTTACTCAGAGCTTTAGACAGGACATAACTATGCTTTGGAATCTGGCCAGGGCAGTGGGGTTAATATGACTTCTCTGAAGCAAAGAGTCTTAGACTCATTAATTTTCAGAGGAGTTGAAGACCCCAGTGTCATGTTTCAGTGAAGGTGTGTTACCTCCAGCAGCAGAATATTCTGATACTCCATTGCTACCGAACTGAAAGAGATGCTTCAAAATGGAAAACAAGAACAAGTTGATCTCTGTATCAGATTATTGAATCTGTACCCTGAGCAGATAATTTTTGCTTTTAATGAAAAATTGTCTATACTAGCTCAAATAGACATTAAATATACTGGGGATAGTTAGCAACAAATTAGCTGAGAAGTTACAAACGAGGTTGTTATCAACTGCAAGAGGAACTTTAGTGTTAATATATGCAAAGCCTCAAATCCAGAAAATAAATAAATGGTACAAATAATATATTAGAGGCATTTACCTGACTCCCACACCTTGTAAGGCACATTTACTTTTATTCCTACTCCTCTGCTGCCAATTCTTTCATTTAATGGTGCAATGTAGATGTTTCAAATTAAATCAGGATTCAGGGAGTAATAGAAGACACCTTTGAATTTCTGAAGTGCTGGGTAGTCTACAACCGTGCTCAAGTGAAAGAGAGCTGCTAGTGCACAGATCTGCTGTAAATTAGGCAATCACTGACACAGAAGAGTTTGGGATAAATTACCTCTATTCACCCAGAAGTTTTGAAGCAGGGACTGGTACATGTGAGATCACTACACGCATTCAGGGTAATGATGCAGAGGTGGCAGTGCTTTGCCAGCTGTATTCAAGGAAAATGTAAGCTTCTTGGCAAGTCGCTAGGCCAATGAAGTGAAGAAAAACCCAGCAAGTCAGACTAGGCCAGGGTTTTTTTCATAAATTACTTTTACACTGCAGAAGTAGAGTACTGGGCCTGTAAGGTTGCTGCTGAAAAGGAGAACAAAAGACTGTTTACTCACGCTAGTCCTTCCAGGAAAGCAATAGAAATGTCGTCAGAAATGATCATTAAATCTCACCTCCATAATGAAAATACCCCACCTCCCCTATATACGATGACATTAAGGAGAGCGGGGAAGAATGGGGCCTGAGGATCTCTATATGTTGGCATCATTTACAAAGTCCAGACTGTTACAAGGTACATGCAGTGTGAAAATGAATTTAAATGGTGAGAACACAGACTTCAGCTACACTCCTCCTGTGTTTAGGGAATCTGTTGCTTGAATTACTGAGTAGGCCTAATGCCAGAGGAAGGAGAAGAAGGACAATTTAAACTTCTTTAATTAACTAGTGTAAAAGACTCTTCATGGTAGACTGCATTAAGATTTATGCTCAGTATTTCTAAAGCTGCTGCTCCAAAAGACCAAAGATCTGAGGATGGAAACACAGCCTCAATAAAATTGTCCAGTGACAGGTTGTGCTATGCCAGTGGTGTTCATACTAGAATTCCCAAAGAAAGCAAACCTGTGTTAATACTAAAAAATAAATCTGATGTGAGTATTGTGAAATCATGAAAAGATATTGAGCTGATACTAAAATAGGAGGTCTTAGGAGGATGCTTTGTGAGGTTGTTCAGTACAGCCTTTATGGAAAAGAAAAGAAAAGAGAGTAATTCACTGAGACTTTGCAGATGATGGTTTAAATTTTATTTAAACCTCTGGCCTCCTAAACCAGTGTCCTATAACTTTGACAACTTTTCTGGCCATCTAAGTCTTTGGGATCACGCTGTTGCCAGCGACCCTCATTTTGGAAAGGGCGATAGAGAGAGATTTACACAGAAAAAGGACCGCCACTGATTCCACCATAAAAGCTCCTTTCAGAGCAAGTCTCCAACAGCCACATTCTTCCTGACAGCCAGACTTGCCTAATTTTTTCAATTTAATGCAGCAATTAAAAAAATCCATAAATAAGCAGGATCATATCTCATAAACAGTTCAAAGGCTGCAATGAAAATTACAGACTTAACTACTGCTTATACTATGTGGATTGGAATATCAATTGATGCACTGAGATGAGTACTGGAAGCTGCCCAAGCTGTATTCAGTACAACTCATGGGATTGGTGACTGTAAGTCACGTTTAGGATTCTTTGATGTGTCGGGCTGTTCGCTGCACAAGATATAGATCTGTATAACAAATCAGTCAGCTACTAATTAAAGTGTCTGAGCAGCTGGGAATTTCAGGATACAGAAAGTTCTTGACTATTTTCATTTTCCCTCACCCTTATATCCTTTATTTCCATGGAAGAACTTAAGAATATCCATGATGGGTCAGGCTAAGCACCCATCTAGCCCAAGTCACAGCTTCAGCAGCATCAGAGGTTTTCAAAAACAGACCTGGTGTATAGTGATATTTTCCTACAATGGTTTCCCAAAATATTTGATAATTGCTGATTTGCCATAATGAGTTGACTCCCATTTTACAGCAGATACTGGTAGAAACCAGACACGGGGGTCTCAAGGACTTCTGTAGTTACCTGGGGAAACCCTTTTCCTTCAGCTCAATTTCTCAACACGTTATCCAGAAACTTGTGAAGTATCAGATTGAATGGGCTCCATTTTTATATAAACTGGTATAAATTGCCATACTCGATGCAATTATAGTCGTGTGAAGTGACTGTAGTCAGCAGTAGGACAAAAACTAAGCGGTAGGACGAAGTGTACTAGTAGATATCTGAGTAAATCTGAAGCAATCCTGCTGGAAAAAGGAGTACCCCATCTCTGCTTGCTGTAGTTCTGCATTTATACTACTAAACTGAAATTTAGATTTTACATTGCATTGTATTGGTCTCCCCCTGTTCACTTTTTGCTGAGATATACTGCATTTTCTGAACAGATCAGAAGTAGGAAGAAGTGTCTTCGCTCCTTTCTGAAATTTCTCTCAGCCAACCTAATTTGCCAGTGGTATTCCAACCTAATCTCAAGTACGGTTCGGTCATTAAACTTTGAGTCACCCCAGGGATTAAACAGAGCCTGATTCCTCACACAAATGACTCTGGATGCTGATAATCTTTCATTTCCATGGTTCTCACACTGCCAAAGTGCTGTGATTCTGTTTTTTGAGCACTCTGCGGCATTCACGGTACAGCCTTGTTGGGGAAAAAATAGTTGGGTGGTGTAAGCCTTTTCCAAGATTGTTTTGAGAGCTTTATATTTCACAGTGGACTTTTAGAAGATGTCTCCGTAAGAGAAGTCAGGTGTGCAGTTTTTTCATCTTCCCTATGATTGTTTCATATGTGCCACTTGATTGCTTGTGTCGTGAGAACCATCCTGCTGGCACTCCAGCCAGCCTTGCTCAGAGTCATTAAATAACGGTGTTCTCCCCTGTGTTATGGATATGTGAGAGGCAGCACTCGGAGCTGTGCTGGATTCTCTGTCCCCTCTCATTATATCTGCGTGTGGGGAATTGCATGAAAGATTGACATGACAGCTTTAATGGTATCGCTGCAAAGAGATCAATTGGTTGTAAATTTGACAGTGTCCATGTGCTGCATTGATAACTCCATACAGTATTAAATGCTTTCATGGCACAATTAATCTTGTATGATACTTTCAAGCTGTGATAGTTTCTGTGATCAGCCACAAATCAGTAGTGATTGATTCTGGAATAGCCACTAATTAAAACAGAGGAACACGGCAAAAAAAAAAAAATATTGCCTACATTTACATACTGAAGACTAATGTGCGAGAGCCAAAGTCTAATGTGATAGTAGCTTCATAGTTTTAATACACCTCCTCATGCAGAATTCAGAAGCAGTTGTTTTTCTAGTCTTTTAAATCAGTGGGTCCCCGGTGAGAAAATATGCTGGTCAGAAGGTTTGGCTCACTGCATTTCTAAGGAAAACTGAGTTTTTTTCTCTCTTGCAAAACTTCAAGGGTTCAAAAAACTCAAAGTTATGCATTGGGGGTGAAATCAAAGTTTTTCAATGTTTTTCACAATGAGCTAAGCAAAACAAAACAGCATGGAAGAACCCAGAAGCCCTGACCAGCTGCGGTTCAAGTACTTGTTGGAGGTGGAGGACACTTAGGTTCAAATAGCTGTTTCCCCCAGTGAAGCCCAGGGGCAGACATCTGGGTCATGCGTTGGACATGAATGTCTGTGCTGCCAACTAATGACACCGAGACCATGATTTTTCACTATCTCCTCATTAATTTACTATATTTTTGTATAATTTTGTAGTAATTTGCTACAGAAATTGACTGAGAAGACCAGTGGTTTTGACACCCAACTTGGGTACTGGAGACCCAGATTTAGTTGTGGCAAATGAGGCAAAATTGGATTGGAACAAGAGTTTCCAATGTCCTAGATGAGGGATCCCTCTATTAGTCTATTTACTGGACTCTTTGGTTTAGTCAGAAATCCTTTATCCTTCACCTGAACCAGCTTTCTTGGAAGTTTTATTGAGAGTGATGTGCTTTTGGGAATAAGCTTTAGATTAAGAAATTGGCTTTTTTTTCTACTGGAAGGTATTCCAAGTCTCTAGCAGTCAGCAGATCTATTTTCCAGGGCTTGAAGACTATAGGTTGTTTTATGTACTTGATTTTAATATGTAGTTCCCTTTGTTATCCAGAATATCACCTACAGAGTGGATAATGCTCATTAGCTTCATTTTGCCTCATGTAAGAATTCATAACATTAATAATCCTCCTGGAGATAAAATCTATGCACCATCTACATTCAGGCAATCAGCAGTATTGTGATTGCTTCGTTTTATGTTTACAAATCCTACAATGTATAAAGTCTCCTCAGAGTCCTGACCCTGCATTTCTCACCCTCCTCCTTCAGTCTGACTCCTGCAACGTGACCTTGCAGATATCCTGCAGAGCTGCTGGACCACTGATTTTTCCATGTTTATTTGTTATTGGAGTTCCCTGTCATGACTTGAACACCAGGATGGCAGCATTTGCCATGCCAGTTTGACTCTGTGCAACCAGGATGTTTTCATTCTTTTGCTGTTTAATTGCTGTTAATTTTGCTGTTTAATGCAGTTGTCTGAACTGAAACTTTTGCTCGTTTGTACTTGCCCGAAATGAAAGCAGGTGACAACGTCTTCCCTGCAACTGCCTTAGCTAAATTCGTTTAAGGAGTGGTTACAGTTTTCAGACTAATTTCTTTGCCATAATCTCCGAGCTGCAGCCTCCCAGTGCTTGGTTTGGTGTGGGCTCCAGCACAGCTCTACTTCCCCTCCTCTTGGCTGTATTTTGGGCTGCTGGGACTTTCAGCCCAGGTTGCCCAGGTTCACCAAGCATGGTTCAGACTTTGAACAGTCTGCTATCATCAATGCTGATGCTCTGGGTGATTAAACAAGTCCTTTGCCCATTAATTATTTAATCTATATTTAAGCCCTAATAGCACAGCCCTTGTGAACCCCTGTGTATGCTTTTGTACACAGCCTGTCTCTGCATCCTGCAGGACAAGCTTGCTGAGAAAGCCTGCAGGTCTTCACAGCAGAGGTTTTACCACTGAGGGGATGAGGAGGCAATATGGCCTTTAAACCAGGCTTTGGCTTCATCTGATTCTGGAGATGGATAGGAATTGGGACAACTCCAGGCACAAGGCAGAGTAGCTGCCTGATGTCTGTCCTCACCTGCATTGACTTGCGGTGGCTTTTTGGGAACCACACTTTAGCCAAGACTTCCCAGAACATACTGCACTCCTAGACTGGTATCTGATCTCCGGGAACAGCCTGGGACCCGTCAGTGCACGGTTCTCTGCACCAATCTTAGTCTCAGGCTTTGGTCCCACATGGTTTTGAGTTGTCCCTTTCAGGCAATACAAACAAAGGAACTACAGAAAGCATTTAAAAATAAATGCATTAAAATAAAGCCTGAGCAAAGCTCATGGATATCACAGGTAAGTGTTAAACGTCACCATTCGATTGCCTGGCTTTCAATACTATGGTCTGTGCACTTCATGAATGGAGAGTGCTATCAGAGAGCTCTTACTGTCAGTAAAAAGCATAATTACTTTGTATCACTTTAAAGGTAGGGAATGCAAAGGTAAATATTCTATTAAGAGCTATGTTAACAGGGAAACAAAGGGCAAAAATTTAACAGGCAACAGTAACAGAAGAACTTTGCTTTTATACAGGTGTACCAAAATTCCCCAAAGAAAAAATCGAGCCCCTAGATGTGGAGCACGGGGATTCTGTGATTTTGCACTGTAACCCCCCAAAAGGCATCCCGCCGTTGCATATCTACTGGATGAATATTGGTAAGTAAACAATTCTTACACAATTCGTATGAGGATGCTCAGAACATTTGTCTTCCAGAGCAGATTCATTACGGATTCATAATTGATGGGAATGGTAATTGTGCAAGTGGGTATTGAACAACAAAATTGAAAAATGGAGAATGGGGATGCGTTTTTCCATAACACAAAGTTAAATTGTAGAGTGCATTGACACAACATATTATTAAATATGAGATATCAAAAAGCTTACGTATCAGTAAATGAGTCTACCAGTAATGAGGACTACTGCCTATACAGTAGAGAGGATAAAATGTCTCAATATATTATTTCTATCATTACTATTTTCCTATTTTCATAAACTAATGTTTGGTTTATGATCCTAAGAAAAGAAAAATCTGTCAGATATGTATAATTAGTTCCTTGTGGGGTTTTGTCACATTATTCTTCAGCACTCGTGTTCTGCAGGAATTTCTGGCTCTTGGGGAAGCAAAGTAACTCGGATTGCCTCCATGACATAAAGAATTTATTTCTGATGCTGACCAAGTACTTGCAGAGACAGAGTGCCAGATTAAACCTCTGATCTTATAAGGCAGCCTCTCTATTCCTGACACGTATTTTTAACACAGACCTGCATTCGGTTGTATCAACAACGCGACAGCACAGCAACCTTAGTTCATACTAACACTCCTCTGATATAATCAGTAGTTACACAAGAGCAAAGTGCTTGGGATATTGGCCATGGGGGACATCTGTTAATGGTGGCCTCCATGTCATAATTACAGGTCTCTTTACCAGGGAGAGGTGCTGCAAATTTCCTTTGCCCTGAGCAGGAACTTTGTACTGAGTACTTTTTCATTATCAATTTTTCATTATCCATTATTTTAAAATATACTCTTATATATATATATATAAATAACATATCACTATATATGAAATCTTTATTGTCAATTATCAACCCTATGTTGAATATTGGTAAGTAACTCGTTGGTTATACTGTGTCTTCTGCCTCTTTCGCATCAAAGTCGTGTTCTGTATCTGGAAGCAGACGTTCGACAGGACAGCATTAGCAGTCATGTTGGTGGAACAGCTCAGTAACATTACCATATCATAATTATTTTCTCTTGCTAGATTTGCAGCACATCCCACAAGATGAAAGGGTTTCCATGAGCCTTAAGGGAGACCTCTACTTTGCAAATGTGGAAGAAAATGACAGTCGGAGTGATTATTGTTGCTTTGCAGCATTTCCAAGACTGAGGACGATTGTACAGAAAATGCCAATGACGCTGAAGGTTTCCCGTTGTAAGTCCGTGGATGAGTAGTCTCTTGTTTTCTGTTGATTTTCTTTTTTAACTCCCCAGGCACCAGCGAATGCAGATGGGTGCCCTGTGTCTCTGATGTGATTCTCTCTGAAGAAAATGCATGTTACTGTGCTTATTCCTTCATTATTAACCTTCCTTGAAGGGCTAAATTCAGCCAATAAAAGCTTTTTGCAGCTGTTGGGCCCCACAAGCACCCTGTTCTTGCTCCTCTCTTTCCCTCAGTGAAAGCCAATGATGCTCTAAGGAAATCTGCTTCTCTTGCGATCCAGCAGGCCACTGATAGGTGTGACTTCACTGCATCTTGAGGACTTTATTTGGCCGCTTCCTCCCTGGCAGGCCTGCTTTATTTCCTTAATGAAATGTTATGTAGGGAACATCACATTTTCTAAAATTTATTTTAACATCTCCGTATTCCATCAGTCTCCAAGGGTCTTATACAAAAGGTGGTTTCAGTTTCTGCCACTGTCCCCGAGTCTCGCTGGGGTGTGTGAGGTTTGCTGCCCCATCATCATACACATGTATTTATTTGATGTATACCCACCCCCTGCACTATCAAACCGCTAATTCAAGCTGTGTAAAGCCACTGAACATATGGGGTGGACAGCTCTCAGCGTTGGAGGAAAAGAATACAAATATACAGGCCAAAAAAACCAGACCAAAAGCAACCTTCTAGGGCACGTTCTCAGTTGTGTTAAATCAGCAAAGCCCAACAGAAGCCGGTGGAACTAAGGCAGCTTATACCAGCTGGTTATCCATCCCACTTGCTTGACTCTCTCTTGGCTCTAATATTTTCTGGTATCACTTGTACCACTCACTGAGGCTGCCTGTGCCCTTAATATCAGTCTTCTCTTTCACTAATGCTTCTGACCTTTCCAGCTTATGCAGCCCAGAAAGCCAAGGAGATTTTTTTTTTTTCTTCATGAATGAAAGCCTAACATTTAATATATAATTTTGAGAGTTTTCTTGTTGGGATTAAAAGATAAAGGATTAGTAAGTGGGTTTGTGTATCTTAATACTTGCTTAAACCATATCTTGGGATAATAACTGTGAGAAAGATGTTAAAATGGAATGTTGCTCTCCGTAGGTTTTCTGGTGGATCAAGTCCCACACGAGCACACACAGATTACAGAAAAATGAGACAGGGTTTGGCTGTGGGGCCACTGATAGCCCTGGCAAAACACTTCAGCAAAGCCATGAGACTGGCTACAGGCAAAAAAGTGAGGCATAAACTAAAAGGCTTTTGTAAACTCAGCTTGAGTCTCCCACTCTACTCCAACTCCCTGGATAGAAAAAAAAGACATAAAAATACTTAGACAATACGAAAAAAAGGGACTGGATAAGTATTATAAAATTTATAGTGGCTGCTTAGGGTTTAGTGATTTTTTTAAATTATGATTATTTTATCAGCCATGAAGTATTTTGCAAAATAGCACATCTCTCTAAAGAATTTTCTTTCTATTTTCAGAGATTCATTGTTCATCTGTTGCTTTACTTTGTGTTTTTCTTTGTTTCTTTTATGGTAGAAATTGGGGGGGGCATGTCTTTGTTTTGATTGATTTATTGTTTCTTTTCATTTTATATCAACTCTGCATGTTTGTGTTTGGTTGTCACTTTTATTTATTTCAGTTAAGCATGCTAATGACTCAGGCTCACCTAACGCTGCCGTTACTAAGGGTGAGTGGAACGCGTCTGTTATTTAGCCTTTAAACTGAGCTGAAATGTGAGCTGCTCCTCCAGAAAAAGAAAGAAAAAAAAAAAGTCGCAAAAGCCGTGCGTTGGAATGGATTTAAGTGGTCCATCGAGTACAATTTGCTCATCTTGTACTTTTTGACAGAAATCTGAAGGGTTTTTAACAAAGAGGTAGTTTTCTTAAGAAAAGAACGTTCACATTTCATAATGAGATGTAAGGAGGGAGACTGATGTCCTGGGTTCCTCGTGTTATCTGTTCAAAGCAGGAGCAAGGCTTGGGTGCTCCAAATTTTCTTCTGGAAGTTAAGAAGACACTGGCATTAGGTACCCATGGTTTGAAACCGTGAATTCATGTCTGAAGGGTCACCCTGGGACTGTTCTACACCAGGGAGAGCTTAAGGTGTGGCTTTACAGAGCTTTAGCTGTCTCCATCTGCAGCTGTAGGTGGGAGGGGGGTCTTTTTTGGCCGTGTATTGCCCTGCCTGATACTCACCGCGGGTAAGCACTGCAGCAAAGTACTTCTTATCTCGGGGGTTCACATCTTCCCTCGCTTTGTGTTCCCCTCGGTGGAGCAATACCCTGCAAATACTCTGCTGAGGTTTATGCAGGCGAGGTGGATAAGTCAGAAGGCAGCTAGTGGCTATTCCTGCAATTCTCCACCAGGTTAATTTTATTTAAAATATGTAAAAAAATGAGAGTCTTTGGTTTTGTATGTAGTTCTTGATTCTGATTTATTTGGTTAAATTGCTTTTGAGAGTCGCTGTTTTTTGAAATGCCCCATTTGAAACGCATTTTGCTGGATGGGCAAAAAAGGGGGCTCTCCTCCTGGTGTGTCAGGAGGGATAACTCAAAGCACTGATCTGTTTTCAAGCCTTGGCCCAGGGAGGCTGAGCCTTGTGAGCAGAACAAGCAGGGTTTGTGCAGAGTGACAGACACTCAAACCCCATTTTTTCCCTCGGAGAGATGTCTGAACTCCTGTCGCCGCTCGGGAAGGGGACTGCCTGCCTTTGGCAGCGGGAGGTGGAGGGCAGATGGAAAACGTGCGAGCATATCCAGAGGCACCAAAGTGTTTCATTGTGGCTTGGAGCACTTGTGACACAGATTTGTGGAGAGACAAAGCAAGGGGAGGCAAAAAAAAAAAATAAATTAAAAAATGGTTCGGAGAGATACATGTGGTCTTTTACCAAATCATCCGTAACTGACTATTTTTGAAGAACTAGTACCATTTGGGGACTTATTCATTACTGTGCTAATTGTTATTACAGTGATAACTGGATAGCCATTTAACTCCATGCGTATTTCATCATGAAACCATTGTTTGGTAGGCTGGAACAAATGGTCTGTTGAAATCAAATGCAGGTCAATCTTGTTTTATTATTTTAACAGTCTTCCTTACAAATTGTATCTCCATTACTGTAGATTTAATAATTGTAAAGAAGGACAATTATGTGGGATATTCAAGTCAGGAAGGATGGATTTTCACCAGAGATTTCAAAGATGGTGGAGTCACTGCGGAAGAAAGGTGCTAAGAAAGAGTGTGGACCAGGAGATCAGCAATTGAGAAGACCAAGAGTGACTGAGATGATAGTACTTTGAAAGCAGAACATGAAACTGTAGGAGAAGGGGCTTCACCAGTACTTCTGCCTGTATTTATGACTGTAGCCAGCTTCTGACTGTTAGAAGGAGAAATAGGCGAGTCCTGGATTAGTCTCAAACTATAAATAAAAAGAAAAATTTACAAATTGATGATCTAAACCTTCTGACAGAAGTAATGTTTGTGGAATTATTAAAGGATAAGCAATGGCTCCAAGATTTCCTATCTGACTTTTATTTTATTTTCTTTTTTTTTTTAGCAAATTTTATCAAGGAAAGAAAACCCAAACTGCTGATCCCTCCTGAATCTGCTGGCAGTAGTTCATCAGTCACTGTCATCAAGGGAGGTGTCCTGCTACTCGAATGTATTGCTGAAGGGCTGTGAGTAATGCACGATACTGCACAAACTCAATCACCTTTTGAAATAGAATTGAGCAAAGAAAAAGCTGTCTTAAGAATTATACAACTGCATATTGAATGTACCCACCTGCCTGTAGTTTTAAGTTGAACCTCTATGCAGAGCTTTTTCTGAAGCGTGAGTACTCCTTGTAAAGCAGCACAGAGCTGGCGTGTGACATTCACTTATTTGTTATTGCTATAGCTTATAAACAAGTAATTTAAATTGTGTCATGGTAAGTATTGATTTTTCTTTTTTTTTTTACTGTTATATTAAAAAAAAAAACTATTATCAAACCTTTTTTGGTAACACAGATTTTGAGATGTTGAGAAACTAAATAACATCAGAATCCAGCTTCTGTGGTTTGCCTCACAACCAGCAATGTTTCTTTTCTAGTTTTGCCAATTCAGTTTTGGTTCGGTACTCAAAAATTATTCAGCATTTTTCCAGCTGTCAGGTCTCAGGTTTTTGAAAAGCAAAGCTCTTGAGTGATGTAATACAAGCCATCCATCCAGGAAAAACCCTGTTGTGTGAAACTGATGGCCCAGTTGCAGTGGGAGATGCTGGCTCAGGAGTACACGTAGACCTGGCTGCTTTCTGTGGTCCATTCACCAGGATCTAACATTCATACAAAGGACGGTCCTTCCTTGATGCTTGCAAAGATGACAGTATGTCAAGGAACAAAGTCCACCACGAAGTAAAAACGTAGTGAACCAGAGTTAGTCATATTGGTTTAATCCTGCTAAAACTAACAGTAATGGGCTAACTTCAAATTTTGTTCCGGGCTCATGTTTTCTGCTTGGGCCCGTTCCTGTGCATGCCTCTGGTGCTTTGTGCTGCATGGACAACATCTCAAGCTTGTTATTACTGTCAGCATTTACATTAGAGCACTACTCAAGCTTTTGTCGTGGATCTGGCTGTACTGAGCAGGGCGGAATATCTTGATGAAGTGTTTGCTGTAAATATGTAGGGACAGGTTAACGTAGATAGTACGCGATGGGAAATCATGACAATTTTGTTCCTTATTGTAAATAACATGGGACAAAATAAGAGTAAGTAGAAAAGAGAATGGCTAAACAAGTGTGAAAAGCAGTCCTTACGATGAAGCTGTGAACTCCTCTCTCAGACCTTGTTCCTGCTGCAGTAACTCAGACATAAGCTCCATTTTTGCCCTCAGTCCAGTTTTCCAGTTTTTACTGTGTGCTCATAAATGCAACAGTCTGCCCCAGAAGAGGTGCCACCAGAGAAATAGGTAAAGCAAAAATCTCTCGAACCACTGAACCCCACAAGGAAAGCACAGTTGCTTCTGGTTTATTTGTGATAGAGCCTTTTTGTTGAATGGAGACTTAAATCATCGTCTTCTCAAGCTGTACGGTAGAGCTGCAGGTCTGTGAATGCAGGCTGTGGTTAGCAGATAGATAATTCATATTAAAGGGTGTGCAATTAGATCCCCTCTATAAAATTCAAAAATCAGGGTATTTATCTGCCTGAGCAAGCATGTTGAGGGTATTTTGTTTTTTCCATGTGGGCTTGAAAGGGCATTGCTCATTTGAGCTGGCAAGATCATACCTCTGCAGTTGGTTGCCATTTCTGAGAGAAGGTGAATTACTTGTCTCTTCTGGATTTACGCCAAGTATCTGCAGTGAGTTTTAATTCCCTGTTGCAACACTTCCTTGTCTAGTTCACTTCCCATCCAGCTAATTCACAGGCCTGCAAATCTCCACAGGTCCACAGCTATGAGTTCATAGTGCTTTAGAGGTACCTTGGAAATACACAAATACGAATTTTCATGTGTGAGAATTAATATCATGTACAAGAAAAGAAGGCCAGAAAAGGCTTTCTGTTTATTTGGAAAAAAAACCTTAAAAATAAACAAGAAATATTTTTTTCTCTCAAAATTTTTCAGGGAATTTTTAAAAAATTACTTTTCAAACAAAAAGTTGTGGGCTTTGTAAGTAGTCAGGTTTGAAAGAAGACAAAGTACTTCTTTGTTTAACCACCAAACAAATAGTATTTCATTGCAAAACCTTCAAAAATGCAACATTTAGATCAAAATCATATTTTTATATGCTAAATTTCCCACTTTCAGGAGAAAAAAGATCAGCTTTGCCTATATCTCTGCCAATCCATCCAACCAAATGTCCACAAACCACGGAAGCGGATAGACTGAACCAGATTTCAAGTAACTAAGATCAGGGGCAGCCAACTGCAAAATAAGGATTTAAGGACATTTCCAATCTGTCATTTTTGAAGACTTATATTTTGAGTAATGACAGTGTCAGGATGACATTGCCTCAGTACAACACCAAGGCAGCACAGAGCTTGACTTTGGTGCAAGAGCAGGACGAGGACTCTTGCAGGAAATAATAGGATATTTGCACTGTTGTGCTCACTGCTCATGGAAAACCATCATTTCTTGGTACCTGGGGCTTTGAGTAGCTTGTGTCCGGGCATTTTGCCACAGTAACAGATGGACAGAAGAGTAAGCAGATCTGACACTGTGTATGTGTGTCGTGTACAGTGTCGGGGTCGTGAAGCCCAGCTGGGAATGTGCAGACAACAGTCTGTCCCCAATTTCTGTGTCTCTGCCATGTGCTTTCTAAAAACCTAAGGAGCATTTTCAGCCATCTCCAATGGTTGGCCACCTTTCTAACCAGGCAGGGCTCTTAGTTGAAGTCACTGTAATGAAGTCTTTATCTCCTTGTCTGTCCTCAAATGCCCTTTTGGGGTAGGATGAAATGAGCTCCGTCCCCTCTCCCACAGCCCGTACCAATATGTGTACAAGGAATGCAGCCTCATGCCATGGCCTGGTGTTGGCTGTGAAGAACCTCTTCACAGGGGTCCTTTAAATCCAGAAGCAGCATAGACTAGTTGTGGTCTATAGTATAACCCTTAGTATAGCCCCATTGTCTTAAAAGGGGTCAAAAGACTCTGAAGACTTCACCTTGTAAACCATATGCATAAAGTCCAGCAGCTCTGCTGACATCAAGAATCTTTCTTTCTCTCTTTTTTTTTTTCCTGTGTCTTTGCTATTAGCCCAACTCCTCATCTAAGCTGGGTCAAGGTCACTGGAAACTTGCCCAAGGATGAACCAGAAACAGAAAATTTTGGGAAGATACTGAAGATAGACCAAGTGACTACAGCCGATGAAGGAACTTACCAGTGCACGGCAAGCAACCCCATGGGGAGAGCGAAGCACGAGTTCCGTGTTCACGTGGAAGGTGCTGAGAACACTTTATTAATTTTATTGATTTTGAACAGAGAGGTGGTCAAAGGGAAGCGAATAAGGACCTTTGCTAATACAGCTCAGTGTAATGCATAAATTCAACCAAGTCTATCAATTTATGCTAGTCAAGGACCTGCCTTATAGTTTTGAGAAGCTTGCAGAAAGAAACACCTTTAAAAAAAAAGAAAAAAGAAATAATGTTGGGGTTTTTTTTTCCCGAACCATGAAGGCTTTACAAAGTGGTGAACAGGAGTACACGTAAGTGAGCAGATCCAATACTCTAAAGATGTGAGTTAGTCAAGCAGAGATATTGATGAAATGTCTTGTATTAACCTGAATGTCAGATCAAAAGATCTAATTATTCTGCTTGCTCTTAAAGAATGTGAAAATGGCTGTACTGGGCCAGATCAGAGGTACTTTTAGCTCATTTCCCTTTCTTTGGCTTCCACCAGAAGTGAATGCTGAGGGAGGACTGTAAAAATGCAGTGAGCAAACGTGGGTACTGTCCTTCTCTTCCTTTCCTTCACGTGCTCCCTTGCTGGCCTTTTTGCACAGGGACAACCAGAGCTAAAAGTGGTTTCTGTAGCTCCTGAAACCTAGCATAAAAACTTACGGAACAAAGTAAAAATCAAAATACTTTCTACTCATTTTTAACAGTTTAAAAAAATTGAAATATGACCCTTTCGGTCATCCCACTGAGTGTGCAAGGCTCGTTCCCATCCTAGCCTGCATGCTTGGAAGGATGATCAGTGCTATACTAGCAATGTTCACTAACAGTCTTAGTGTCACACTCGTGCATATTATACCCTCGTGTGGAGCATCCCCATGCAGGAGCATATGCACAGGTCTGGTGGCTGTACAGGGTGAGTGCTGGGCTAGCAAAACAGAGAACCTGCTATGTGTTTGTACCTCTGTTTGGCTGTCGTTTATTTCTGTTGCTGCTAGAAGGTCATTAGCTAGAAGGCTGCTAGATAGATTAATGGAGCCAGCCAAGATACCTTGCATGGGCATTTTGCAGAGTGTGGACAGAGGTGCACGGCGCGTGCTCTCCCTCCATCTTCCCTTCTCTGACTCACCAAACCTTAAAGGTGTGATCCCTTCTGGGGCTGTTCAACCTGGATAAGACAGAGAGGGGATCTGATCAATGCTTATCAATATCTAAAGGACAGGGGTCAAGAGGATGGGGCCAGACTCTTGTCAGTGGTGCCCAGCCACAGGACAAGGGACAACAGGCACAAACTGGAACCCAGGAGGTTCCACCTAAACATAAGGAAAATATTCTGTGCTGTGAGGGTGACAGAGCCTGGCCCAGACTGCCCAGAGAGGTTGTGGAGTCTCCTTCTCTGGAGAAATTCCAAACCCAACTGGACACGATCCTGGGCAACCTGCTCTGGGTGACCCTGCTGGAGCAGGAGGGGTTGGATGAGGTGATCTCCAGAGGTACCTTCCAATCCCTACCATGCCGGGATTCTGTGATTTACACAAGGCAGGTGCAGATGCTCTTTTCCAGGAGCAAAGCAGAGCTGCAATGAGATTTAGCAGAGACAAGTGAGCCCTGCAGAAGTATCCCTGCCACTGCAACTCCTTCAGCAATGCTGCCCATAAAAAGCTACAAAATGCGAATCCAGAAGCGTGGCTGAAAAACTTGCTGAAACCATTTTCTCTTTACTGATGAAAAATGCTCCAGCCTCTGCTCTGCAGATTTAAAGAAAAACAAAACAACTAAACCCCCAGAAAAACATCACAGGCAGCATTAAACTGTTGGAGTCTGCCGAGTGCTTCATTTTAGTCTGTGCTGCTTCTCACTCCGTGGTCACATGGAGTCCTGACGGGAGTAAAGGCATGTTCAGCTACCTGCTCACTATTGTCAGCTGAGGAAAAGCCTTTTATCCCAGCATGTGATGAATCCTCCTCATTCACTTGACCCAACCTTGTGCCTTGCAGTCTTCTTGCCCTTCCTGGAAGTGGGACAGAGAGGGATACCAGGGCATGGCAACTTTTCAGCTGCAATGGAGGGAAGTGCTGACTCCTAGAAATCATTCCAGATGGTTTGGTGCATCTCCACAGTAGCTGAATATTTTAACAATCTGGCTATGATTTTCTCGGCTGTAAAAATGGAATCCTTCAAAGAAATTGCAGGAGCTGCAAAAACTAAAATAACAGAGAAATAACATTAATTAAGCAGTTCAGAATATTGACCCCTTTCTCCCCCAGTCTCTAGAGGGAGGAAAGCTTTCCGGCTTTTCCTGCTCATTAACAAACAAGTACGTAAAAAAAAAAATTATATATATATACATATAAAGAAGGAAATAATCCCACTGTAGCCATTGCAATGTAAAAACAGCTTTTGCTATTACCATTAAATTCATTTTCCATATGTGTAACTAATGTTGGCTACTGTCACTAGCAGGAATTCTTCCCATTAGGAGTCACCTCACACGCAGGGTATCAAGGTAAAATTGAGCCCAAACACTGTCTTCTGCTAGAATTTCTAACCAGAAAATGTCACTACCATTAATCAGGGCTGGGCATGTTCATCATTCTTGCAGCAACTCCTGCATGCGCACTCAAGGGCAGATCTCGAGTTGGTGGAAGTGAGCATTAATTTCAGTTGGCTTCAGGGAGGTTATGCTGACGTCGGGCATCCTCGCCCCTGACAGGTTCTACTTGAAGGATGCGTGCAGGGAGATGAAAATTAAACATGGAGGACAGATTATCTCGCTTATTAACCACCAACCATTCTCAATCTGTTGCTGCTGTTTAAATCAGGATTTTACTGTCGTTTCTGCACTATGTAACATTTTCTGCTCTTCTTTGTGGTATTTGAGGATCCCAAACCAACACAGCAGCCTTCTAAATAACAGTCTTAATTAATGATATTTGCATGCAGCCCACTTACTAATCCTACAGGAGTCCGAGGGCAAAGACTCAGGCAGTTATTACCAAGCCTATGAAAATATTCAGCTAGCAAATTGCTTGTCTGTTTGAGTGTTTTAATCTCTCATTGCAAGGAAAGATGTAGCCTGGAACGTTGGAGCAGGCACAAAACCTCATTGTTGTTATTAGAATGAGAGATAATTATTAAAAAAACAAGCAAAGCAAGCCCACAGATTGTCTTCAAATGTTTGTTTATTTGGTTATTATATATAATCCACCAAGCCCCATATAAGATGTTCATACAGCCTCAAAATCTTGTTACTATCACAGCACCTGATCTAATGGTACCTTGATCTTGATTGAGGCTTCTAGGCTGTGTTTAATAGAAATAATTATTACAATATAGTGATTAATTATGGCAGTGATATAATAGCTAAGGGCCCTTGCAGTTATGTCTCGTAATAGTTTCATTACTCAGCTAGAGGAAAATAAAATAGATGAAACTAATGTGAGGTGGAATCACGGCTGCTTGTTTTAACCAGGCTCAGACTCTAGTTCCATGTTTCACTGGAAAACTGCCTCATTGGGGATGCAGACCCCAAGGTGGTCACTTCACCTGAAGCTGTAGATGATACCTCCAAAGTGGGATGGATTGCCAGGTCTTGGGAAGATGAGAGGAGAATTCAAAATGACCTTGGCAAATTGAGAAAATGGTCTGGAAGAAAAAGGATGGGCTTCAGTAGGCACAAGTGCAAAGTAATTCTTATCAGGCAGCACTAATCGGCTTCATAAGCATAGGATGGAAAAGGTCTGGTTAGACTAGTCTGGGGGATGTACTAGGTCACAAGCTGAACACAACTTGGAAATACTAGTCTTGCAGAAAAAAGCAAAAATCATCCTGGAAAGCATAAAGAAAATTGTCGTTGTAAGAAAGACCACTGAGAACTGGTAAGGCCTCATGTAACATCACCAGTTTTACATCATGAACTTCATCAAGGCTGGAGTTAAGTCTAGACAGTTCAGGAGAAAGCAGCAAGGGTCATCGCAGAGCTCAAAAACATACATTTGAGGAAAAAATGGATAGACAAGTTTAATTTAGGAAAGAATTAATTAGAAGAACACATAACAACCTTTAGATGCACTGAAGTTTCCTAACAATAGTCAGTAACAAATTGTTCTCCTTGTTCCCTGGGGATAATAAGAGATACAATAGACCAAAATTGCAGCAAGGCAGAAGTTGGTTAGACATTAAAAACTTGTTCTAGTTCTAGGCAGCACAGGAGACTGTGAAGGTTTGGATCCATCAGGGATGGTGTAGATGATCTTGCTTTGTTGCAGAAGCATGGACTAGCTGCCCCTTTTAGATCCCTTCTATTTTTGGGCCTGTATTTACATTTCCATAAAGACATAAATCTCTTAATCAGCTCCCCCACATTTGTAACCAAGAATATATTATGGAGTGAAATATTCACTGTACCCTATTGCTTATGCAGATTAACTATTTGGCTGTCCAACCACTAGTTTTTGTAGTTGCTAAAAAATACGTATATATTTTGTTATTCTTATATTTTGCCTACTTATAAGAAGTATAGCAGATCTGCCACACAGAAAAGAGGTTCTTCAGCCTTTCTGTGAAATTACATTTCACACTTGACAAAATCTCATTGCCTATGGCTTCGTAGCTGCATCACTTTCTTGGGGCAACCACAGCAATTCCCATCCTGAGAAAGGAAAGCTCGCTTCCAGGGTGTATGCACAGATGAAAATAGGAAGGGATCTGTTGGGAGGTTTGTATTCAGTCCATGCTTGGTGTCTCACCTTCTCCAAAACAAGGAAATAGCCTGTCTCAACAACTGTGTTTGTGGCAGACCTACTGGGATAATAAATTAGTTCATCGGGGCTGTTGCAAACCTTTACACCTCCATGCCTTTGACCTGTCTTTTCCTGATGAAAGCGTAATGCATATGACAGAGAGAGAAGGAAAAACATCTGCAAAACCAAAATGTTCTGCTGCTCGCCGCGTTCTTTTCCTGGAGCCAAATACAAGGAAGCATAACAAGTGTGGTCATGTCACATGCCACCCTACGAGAGGGCAACAAGCCCTGCATGAGGAAGGTGGTAGAAGAAATCTTTACTGTGTGAAGATGTTGTAATTTTAGATAAACTTTGGTGTCTTGAATTAAGCTATTGTTTAACAATGTCTCTTCTTGGATGCTCTACTATGGAACTGGTGGACGGTGTGTAGAAGTTCCTGTGTATCACACATAAGGGGTGTTTTTTTTATTGTATCCGTATGAATATGAGCAATGACGCTCTGTTTTGGTGTATCACACTGATAACATCTGGAGATGTATTACCAGGCAACAGCTCGGTTAATCTTCAAAGCGCTTTAGAAGCATTAACTAATGAATCCTTGTGTTTCCCATACATTAGCTCATCTTTTTCAACCAGGGTAAGAAGCCCAGCGTGTCAGGTTTGGAATTTAAATTTGAAAGTTTGTTGCTTCTCAGGCAGAGATAATTATGAATTCAAGGCTGTGTTTTGGATTCAGGCTGCCTGCTGAAGGGTAGGCGGGCTCAGGGACCTGTGTTCAGTCTGTAGAGAATGAAGTGTTCATCAGATTAATTCTTATTTTCCCCCTCTCTGTTCTCTTCTCTCCCTTATAGTTGTGTTTTTCCAACTCGGGGGCTGCTCTGCAGAGGAGAGGGTTTCCCCAGAGCTACCCCAGTTTAGCTGGCAGTGCTGGGAAAGGGGAGAGCACAGGGAATGCAGCAGCACACTACTGCTCCTCTACCACCACCCTGTGGGCAACCATTCTGGACTGCTCCTCAGGATGATGGTTCTCTCATCCCCGGTGGTGAGAGAATGTTTGGTCATTCCTAAATGTTATGGATCAGCCTCTCATCTGCATACATGATGGAAAACCAGAATTTTGAAAAATCACGATGCATTTTCCCAGCACATGTAGATGGGCAGATGGAGGTGCTGTGTCCTGTCGCAGAGCTCTTGCATCGTGGTGCTCTGCCCTCCGGTTGCTCCTGAGCAAGTCGGTGGAAGCCTCTTGCCCATGCCTAATGAGAGGGATTTGAGCTGGCTGGATTTTTGCATCTTGTTTGAGTTGCTGAAATAGTCTCAGCTCATTTCACAGGCCGCAAGTCTGAGGGTCCTTGTGAAAATGCTGACTTATTCAGGTTTATCTCCTTCCCTGGCCTCTCACCTTCCCATTTGCATTCGTTTTCCACTTGGATAAACACCACTCGTTTCCTACACTCCCTGACACTCACATTTCACACTGTCTGAAGGACAGAACTTGATGTGTACTGATGCTAATTTTACCTTTCGTAACATCGGTTTGAAAGAAATACAGTAGAGCTGCACAATAGGTTGTTAGGAGCTGGCTGGGAACTGTTGGCAGCGTTTGCCATCTCCTGGAGGAGCATAGCAATAGCAGGCTGAGACTTGTCTCACTGTGGCACCTCATACCTGCTGTGTCCCCTCTTTTCAGAGCCTCCTCAGTGGATAAAGGAGCCCGAAGGTGGTGTTTACAGCGTAGGAACAAACCTTGTGCTGCTGTGCGAAGCTATTGGCAACCCAGAGCCAACCATTCAGTGGAAACTGAACGGGATGCCCATCGATAGTAAGTGCAAGGTCCAACGTTCTCTCTGAAGTGGTGGCCAGGTGGGATGTGCCTGTGTTGTGCCCAGTTAGAGGGAACACACAAATCCCAACATGCAGAATGATGTCTGGTTTTACATCTATTTATATGTGAATTACTATTTATTTACTTGATAAAGCTAAAGTTTAAATTGAAGAGAGTAGGGGTGAAAGCTGCAGGGTGTGGAGTGATGGTACCCCCCACCTCACCCCATAATGCTCCTGTCTGCTGGGGATCTGGGATAGCTCATGCTCATTGAGAGCTCTTGGTCTTTGTGCGTTAGAATAAGCAGAAGTGACTGTGTGGCTGAGGAGCACAGGCCCTGCTCTCTGGTGCAGCAGTATTATTACTATTGTTTTCAAAAGTCTGTGCAGGGATTTAACTGGAAATTGGTGCTCTAGAGCACTTTCTTTAGGCCATGGGACTGATGGCAAAGGCAGTGCTCTGCAACTTGCTCTCCGGCTGTTAAGCAAGGTTGTGGTTTCATCCTGAAGATGTGCTTTGCACCTCTTCCAAGCATTGAGGAGAGACTGCGAACCCCACGGTCACCGTGTTGTCTCCAGCTCCTAATATAGTCCGGACCTTTCCAGGTAGGACCTTCAGAGGAAGAATCTCTGCCAGAGAGATCAGCCTTACCAATCTTCAGCTTCAGGACAGTGCTGTGTACCAGTGCGAGGCCAGCAACAAGCACGGCACCATCCTTGCTAGTGCCAACGTGAACGTCCTCAGTGAGTACCCTCCTGGCCTTTCCTCTTCATGAGAAAAGTTCTAACTGAAGTGTCCCATTCTGCTGATTGAGTGCTTCAGAACAACTTGATCCTAACCAAGTCATTGTTCTTTTGCAAGAAATATGTTGTCCAAACTAATGCAACAAGCCTTATTTTGGGCAATATTACATGCTTAACATAAGTGCTCATGAGCTTTAATATATTCTTATTGCATATATTCTTTATTTTAAAAACATGATGGTGGCTGGGCTCACAAACTTTTGAATTCAAATGTACTGGAACCACTGGGGGCTGAATTATGGCCATGACTCTGTTTTTTGAATTATGAAGTGTGTTGTTAAACTTTAATTTCAGTTGTGATGCTCAGCCTGTCCTTTGAAGAAAGAGAATGATGGGAATTTATTTAATAGAACAGGTCTCTAGAGGAAGCAGATCTGGGTTTGTTTTCTCTCCTGGAGCACACTGAAGTTTCGTGTTCTGACATGTCCAGTACTCAACCACCACTATCTTTGTCAGTGAAGCTTCTGGGAGCTCAGTTGCTCAGTGCAACTGGTTCCAAAAGCCAGCAAAATTCCCATTAAGGGGCTAAGCCTTTGACCTTTGCTGGAAAGGGCATGAGGCAGGGACAGTATTTCTATTCTGAATTCTGAAATGCAGTGCTGGTCATTTTGCATTCTCTTCTGCAGATATTGCTCCCTTAATACTGACCTCAGATGGTGAAAACTACGCTACAGTTGTGGGTTATAGTGCCTTCCTGCACTGTGAAATCTTTGCCTCTCCTGCAGCAGATATTCGATGGTAAGCCACTGAGAACTGACGTTTTCATGTGAAACAAGCTCATCCAGGCTCCCCAAACAGTGAAAAATGTGCTAGATATTATTTTTATGGAGAATCAAGAGAATTGTAACAGTACTGTACATTCTATAAGTATTCTGCATTTCCACGCACTTTCAAGAAGCCTGAATAACTGGTTTGTAAAAAAAGGTTGATGAAAGTCCTCCATGCCTGTCACACAAGTGCTGGGATGTTCATCGAACCAAGCTATGCTGTACATAGCCAAGTCCTGCTGCACCTTCATCAGCCTTAGCTTAATGTTGGCAACTTTTTAAATCTGGACACATTACCGAGATGGAAACCTGATGACTTCCAGAGCATATTTACCTGGAAATGGTTCCCTTCTGTTGGAAGTCACAGGATTGTCATAGCACTTGACAGGTGCAATAAAATTGTGGATGACTGCTATGGATTAAAGACTCGGACTAGCTTAAAGACCTTGCTAGATGCTGTCAGTGTGGCTTTGGTTTGCAGGAAGCTGGTGTCTTTTTATGATTTGCCTGCATGTGTGTAAAGTGACTCGCTACTCTTGACTTGGTCAAGGAGTCAGTAGATCTGAGACCAGCTCCCAAAATTCCCATGTCCCCTGCAATACCTGCTGACCATGAAATAACAGTTCCTGAAGCCCTAGAAAAAAACCCCATAACTACTGTTACCATTTTTAGGACTAAGGATGACAGCATAGAGCCGCTTTCAACGTTACGCTATGAGTTAAATAAGAATGGCACCCTAGAGATCAAAGAAACAAAGAAAGAAGACTCGGGATCATATGCCTGCTGGGCTGCAAACTCTGTTGGAAAAAGAGCAATCACTGCTAATCTGGATATAAGAGGTAACGTCTCACTTGTGAACAGAAAGAACTTTGACATCTGCTAAGCTTTCATATTTACAAATTTTCAGTTCTCTGTATACTAAGACTTGAAATTGCCGCAGGTCTTGTATATGTAGCAGTTTGCATTGTCTCCATTTTTCTGTGTGATTTCTCCATGCTAGTACATGATGTTTACTTTCTTCTAGACACTTGCAGAAGCTGCGTAAGCCACCAAAAACTAGCAGTTTACTTCGCGGATCTCTTAACTTGAAAGGATGGTGGTGGAGGCCCCATCCCTGGAGACATTCAAGGGCAGGCTTGATGGGGCGCTGAGCAACTTGATCTTGTTAGAGATGTCCCTGCTGACTGCAGGGAGGTTGGACTAGATGACCTTTGAAGGTCACCCCTTCCAACCCAATGCATTCTATGATTCTGTGATTCTCCCTCCTTCTTGCCATCAGCCCTGTTACACTCAGAGCAGGTTCTTGGCTGACCCTCAGGAGCCCAGAGCCCTCCCTGTGCTCATGGGCTTGGTGGGGCTCTTGCTAAGCCAGACAGGGTCCCTGCACCTCCCACAGCCGTGAGCTTCCTCCTTCCCATAAAGCTGCTTCTCATCTGTTGATCAGAAGGTACATCCCAAGCAAATTAACTTCTACAGTGAATACCGAGCACATTGCAGCAGGATGAGTTAAGGGATGCTGCTGGTTTGAGGGCTTTGCACTGGGCTTCCGCCTGATTATCAGCTTGATGAGTACTTGTAGAGAGAAAAAAAATTACTGAAATGTGTTTGCTTGTAAACTGCAGATACATACCTTGTGCTCCAGTTCTGTTGTAAGGGATTCATGCAGTTGATGGGCAGGAGGGGTTTTCCCATGGAGGGTGTGATGGCAGTGAACAGCTTCTGTTGAGCGCGCAGGTTTAAATTTAGTGGCTTACTTACTAATTTATTTAGGATTTAGGGCTTGCCAATAAAAAAAACCCAAAACAAACCATTAAATACTCAATTAGCAAAGTCCTCAAAAGGATTCTCAGATGTACCTCTTCTATGACAAACTTGAGGAAAAAAACCCTACTCTTTTTGTATTCTACTTCCACCCACTCCCTTTGCTTTGTAAATTTTACAGTGATAATAAACATGAAAACGTACAATGAAATTCTCACAGCGCAACATTTCACTGTAAAAATAAACTCAGCCAAGTGCTTTCTTCTTACTTATTCATCTGTTTCTGCATTCAGATTAGACTCAATTAAAAGAACCAACTTGATTGCAATAATTTTGTCTCACTTGACTTTAATAAGCTTGTAATTTTTTTTGGATCATTGCCAAAGCCTATTTCAAATGGCAGTTGGACATAAAAATCATATTCAAGCCTGTTTTTTTATCATCCATTTCATGACAGTCTGCTAACAAGGATTTTCACCTGTGACTTTTTTGTGGTTTGTTTTTTTTCTTTTTCTTTTTCTTTTTTTTTCTGGAGCTCTTTGGTTTGGATTGAGCTAAGAAAGGACTTTTTCAGGATAGAAAATTAAGTACTGGCAAATACCTATTTCAAAACCAACCATCCTTCACTTGAAATGTTTGTGTATATATAACAAAAAAGACATGATCGTCCCTCCTAGGGTTGATTTTTATATATGAAGTGCTTGGTGAAAATTTGATATAATAGTCTCTCCTAATCAAAGTGTTTTTCTGCGATCAATCAGAGGCTACAAAAGTTGTTGTTACTCCGAAGAACCCCCGAGTGTTGAAATCACATTCAATTTTATTGAAATGTCAGTCTGAGTATGATTCACACTTGAAACACAGTTTTAAATTATCCTGGAGGAAAGATGGAGATGAGCTGCCAGTCAACAGCACGGAAGATGGCAGGTAAGCAGGCAAGAAACACGAGTTTTCTTGATCTCGGCTGAATAATGGTGTATGGTGCTGGAACATGAGTTTCAATAAACACGAGACTTAATAGCTTGAAATGCAAATTTCAGTCTGCAGGAATTCTTCATGCAATATATGAATAGATCTGCATTTTGTTAAAGTATAAATATAAATACATCTATGAGAGTTTTGAGCCGTAGCTGGTAAATGTGGGTTTTTTTATTAACTCTCTCATCACAGCAGAATATTGAATAAATGTTGATTCAACCCAAAGATACAACCCCAGCCCCAGTGCAGTCAACTGGGGTTTTGTTTCTCCATGTTAGTGGAACTAGTATTTTCTTGGGTTTTACACTTGTTTGGCCAAAGCAGAGTCCTCATAATGTTGAAGTGAATGGAAAACAGGTTTCTGGGATTCTGCCTAAAATCACATGCTTTAAAAGCAATGAGTTTTTCCTACGTATGAGTTTAGAACTTGCAAGTGCAGGCTGAATTTTGCTCTACTCTTGTGTTTCCATTGACCTTAAGCAGATGGAGCTCAGCCTTTATTCTATATGAAGGGTCCCACAGTGGGCAATCAGATGTCTTTATTAATTGCCACAGAAGAGAGATAGTTTCCTAAATACTGCAGTGCTGGAGAGGTTGACAATCCTGCTGAGGCCACGTAGGGTGGGGAGATAGTGCCAAGCAAATGCCAAGTCTGCAACAGAGCCCGTGTGCCTGGGTTAAGGCCAGCTTCCCCTGGTGCATTGGACATTACACAAGTGGGTTGGGAATGCTCAGTTTTACTCAATCCTTTCAAAAATTCGGACATAAAGCCCATGTATTTGCCTCATTAATGATGTGCCAGAACCCTTGCTCTAGACACTCAGCCGATGCATATCAATGTGGCTCTTTTCAGACCAAGCAAGACGTGCCAGCTTCCAGCCACGGAGGCTAAATTGCTACAAAACACAAATAATAGTCTACAGCACAGTGTATAATACAACTACAATTACGTTTTAAAGTAATAGGCCTAACGTGCAATTATGTTATTCAAAATGTCCCGTTACTAAGTGTTTTTTGCGAACAGTTTTTGAGAGAACAACCGTGTCTCTCTGTCATATGCTCCTCTTACAGATTTTTCTTTTTTTTTGTTCCCTGTTTGTATGTACTATTTCCCCCCCCCAGGATCATTCTGAACAGGGACACACTGTTCATATCAAGCGTGACGCTGGAGGATCAAGGAGTGTACACGTGTGTGGCTAGCACTTCTCTGGACAGTGTGGCAGCCGAATCGCAGTTAATTGTTCTTGGTAAGAGGATATTTTCCGGGTGTGCAGACAGCTCCGTGCAGTACATAATGCCATCGCAGTGCTTTTGCTGATTTGCCTCTTTTGCCCACTTTGCTTACAGAGCCCCAATAACACGGCTTCACAGAGGTGCAGTGTCCCTCTCACTCGTTAACGTCAGTTGTGCTGTCCTTGTATCTCCTGGAATGGGGATGCGGATGCAGACTTCATTTATATTTAATCTTTGTTATACCTAAAATAAGACAGATTTTTTTTTCTCAGTTCAGGAGTCACCCATAGCGGCTGTAGGATCTTGTCCAGGCTGGAGGGTGTCATAGCATAGTAAGAATGGTTCTGCTTCTGCTTGGAAGTCCTTGGTCAGTCCCTCACCTCCCTTTACTAGAGATTTGTGCGTGAATTACTACTTGGACCATTTTTTGAAGAAGAAGGATATAAGGCTGGTATTTAGATGTCCAGCACCTAAGAAGTTCTGTGAAAGTTAAACACCTAAAAGAATTAATTATTTCTGTGAATCTGAGCATAAATTATTGTCCAGTGGCAAAGATCAAGTCCACAGCATAGAAGAGCCTTTATCCACAGAGTCTGAAGTCTGACCTCGTATGAGCATCCTTACAACCTGCCTCTCCTCCTGAAGGACCACTTGAAATTAAGGGAGAGAACGTGTGGAGTGATGTGCAGTCCTTTGCACATGTGCCCAAGGGCATCAGCCAACAGCTAAAGTTCTTTGTTTTGGATGGTTTTGCACCATTTTAATTTCATTGAATTTTACTTCATTTTACACTTTTATTTCTTTCCAGCAGTGATAGCAACAAGAACTAAGCAATCTGACCCTCAAGATGTTTTCGCACTTTAAATGAACAGTATTTTTCAGTAAATAGTAAATTAAGAAGATATTGTGCGCATTCTTCATGGTACTATGTTCTTTGGTGCTGTATAATTCAAAATGTTTGTAGACTATTTGTTACATTACGTATGAAAATTTCATGAAGGACTTCATTCCCTTTTAAAAAGGTGATTTGCAGAAGAGGAAAAGCAGTCCTGTGCTCTTTCCCCTTTGTTTCTTGTAAATAAGAAAGGTCTTGGTGGATTAACAATGTCTGTTATTTTCCAAATGAAAAATTCAGGCGTTTTTTGCAATGAAAGACTTGTGAGATGGCTAAAGAACTAAATATGGCCCGGGTGGAGACATCAGAATATGGCCAACTAAGAGCAAAAGAAATACTCAGTTACAATACTGAGGTGTTATAGGTATTTGGGTATAGGTATTTGTTATATATAAGTATTTGTTCTAAGATTTATGAACAGATAGAGGAGTATCTTTAAGGTGCACCATTGCCATCTTTAATATACTGAATGTTAACACCAGATGTGCTCCAAGAGTAGAACAGCAAAATGTCTGTTGATTAAACTGTGCTTTCCTGATTTTTCCCAAGTACAACAGAAATATGGGAAAGAAATGTAAAGAATGCGCAAAAAAAAACACCTAACCCAAATATACCCTTTTAATCTTTTGGGGGTACTCTGAGATAAACAAGACAACAAAATATTGTTATTTTTAAAATTTAGTACAAACACAAGTAATTTCTTTCACAATAACAGAGATGGTGGTGGTTGAAGTAGCTGTTTTTCCTCTAAGAAATGGCATTGTCAGCCAAAAATGTAGAAGAAGAAGAAGGAAGAACTTTCTCCTAATATCCAACCTAAACCTCCCCTGGCACAACTTGAGGCTGTTTCCTCTTTTCCTGCCAATAAACATCTGTCAGTTTGAAACAGCTGAATTTGAAAGTGTCTGTTCAATTACATGGAATTTGGCAAAACCACCCATGCCACAGGCCACCTCTTCTGCCCCTGATGCTGTTGAGAAACCAGGTCATGTTGCAGACACATGTCCCCCTTGTTGTCTCCTAAGATTGTGAGGAGGAGAAGCCTATTTTGGTGGTGCTGGTAACCTCAGCACTGGTTAAAACCACATCCCTGTAAAGTGACCTCTGACAGTAGCATGGTAGTCCCATGCTCAAGGCTTGTATAGCCCTGGGAGATGCAGAGCAGTTATCCCACCAACCACCACCAAGTCTGACGCTGATATATTCTCTGGACAGCGTTAGTTGAGAGGGCAGGTAATGAATTTTCTTGTTTCCCTTTAATATAGGTCCCCGTGGCTGGGATAATGAATGTTATCCTTTCACTCACACTCTAAAAGGCCAAGTTCAATAACTGTCAGAGCTGAGTCACCTTCTACCACTTTGGTTTGCACCAGAGTAAATCAAAGTGGTGCTAATAAAACTTTCTGCTAAGAGCAGTGTCAATATCTATTAATGATTAAATAGATCTTAGTGTTGATTTGAAAGGAAAAATCTGTTGCTGCAAGCACGGTAATGAGAGTAGATGGAACTGAACTCCAGCAGGGATATTGCATTTATAAGGGAGAAAGCAGGACCAGAAGACTCAGCCTGGTTTTCTGTAATAAAAAAGGATCTTTAAAAGCAATTCTCACTTTCCAAATTTTGTCCATTTTGAAATCAAAAGATGTTTTACCACCATCTTCACCAAACTTGCTCTTCCAGTCCTTTGGGAAATGCCAAGACAAACAGAAACAGTTTGTCATGCTCTTGACATGTCTTCCTTATTTCTCAGATGTTCCTGATCCACCAGAAGACCTTCAGCTCTCAGAAAATCAAAACCGAAGTGTTCGACTCTCTTGGAAAGCCGGGGCCAGTCATAACAGCCCGATTAATGGTACAAAGATTTTTGTAACATCATCTCGCACTGTGTTTAGCGTTGTGGCATGTCATGGCTGTTAGAAGAAACAAAGCATGCTCGCAGCCATAGTTAATCGGTTTTACTATGACAGTTAATTTGTGGTAAGTTCATTTCCACCCTTGCTATTTATAAGCCACTTTTACAGACTCTGCTTTTTTTCTCTTTTGTTTCTTTTCCTCCCCAGAGTCAATTATAGAGTTTGAAGAGAACCGGTGGGAGCCGGGGAGGTGGCAGGAGCTAACCCGCATCCCGGGAAATGACACCACAGCCCTTTTGCCGCTGGCCCCGTACGTGAATTACCAGTTCCGTGTGGTATCTGTGAACGCTGTGGGAAGGAGCCAGCCGAGCAAACCATCGCTGCGCTATGCAACGCCTCCAGCTGGTAAACACTGCCATCTGCTTTTACCAAATATTAATATTTTTAGTGTTTTCCCGCAAGTCACAGTGCCCTGCTGTGCTTCAGAGGGGTGTGAAGAAGTCAGGGTCACTTCGCTGCTCGGTGGCCGCCCAGGGATGCCAGAGTGAGGAGTCTATGCTGCTGTGGTTAGCAGGGTCTTTTCTGCCACGGTTCCTCCAGCTCGGCTGGTTTTGCGCCTTTAAAGACCATTGCAGCCCTTTATGGACAAACAGCTGCTGAGGAAGGTCAAGGTTCATGGGGAGGTTTTCAGCCATTCTGAGCTTGTCAGAAATCTCCATTCACAGTTCATTTTGCGCTGTGACAGGAAACGTTGCGTGTTGCTGAAAGTTATTTTAGAGGCCAACTGTTCGGCACAGCATTTGCATTCCTTAGCATTTTTCTTTCCTTTTTCCCCCCTTTGCTTTAATTTCGGGTCCTTCTTCAGCTTTTCAGCTGTGTGCATCCCGCTAATGATACACCTTCTGCTTACTAACCCCACAGGGAGAAAAACCTCTTCCTCATAATTCCCCTACATCTGGTGCTTTGAAATCCAAAAGTCACAGTTTCATGTTAGCTGGTGGCTTCAACCAATAAAGGCACTTAGGAATTAAAAGTGCGTAAGAAATGTGTTTTGGTCACAGCAGCTGTGCTGATCCAAGTAATTAATCTTATGAACATTTTTGGTTTAGGTGTGTTTCGATCTCAGTAATGCAGAACTAAGAAAAGGTTTTTTGCCTTCTTTTTTTACATTTAAATAATAAATGCAAATAAACTCCAGGATATGCAAACTAACCTTATCACCTGTTTGGTTCCAGCTCCTGACAAGAACCCAGAAAACATTCGAGTTGAAGCTTCTGAACCAAATGAAATGGTGATGAAATGGGAGGTAAGGCAAAAGTGTCCGTCAGTGCTACAATATCAGAAACAGCTTCTCCATTCAAGCATCAGGTTCTAAAGCAGCATGGCATTCATCAGGATGGTGTTTTAATAGAATTACACTAAAAGAGAAGTAACGGATCCCTTAACTCTAGCTCCCCTTCCCGTACTCCTGTGTGTTAGGAAATATTAGCAAATTCCACAGGTAGGATCCTTGATGTTCTGAAGTCAGAGGTAAAGTTGTTACTGACTTAAATGCATTCCGAATTTCCTCCCCTAGTTTCATTTCTGTTTCAAGAGACAATTTTCCACATCTAACTTTACAGGTTATTAAGAAATATGAAAGTCCTATAAAGCACAGTGAGAATTCCTCAGAGTATGCTCTTCTTCTGTGTATCCTGCATACAAGAAAGCACTTAAAACAGCTGTGGTCTTACCCTGCTCTACAGGAGGAGCAGCCAGGCCCAGGGGTGGTTCACACAAAGCTTCTGCCTTTCCAGCCTGGAGGTTTAAAAATTGTGCTGATCACTTGGCCCAAGAGACTATGGGCTTAAAATTTTACACTGAGAACTAAAGGAGTCTAGATGAAGCTCCTGAGTATGTTTGTCAAAGGAACTGTGAAGATATCTTGAGGATGGTTTCCAGCCTTCAAATTCCCTGGCTTTTAGACTTACAGGTTCTGTGCCAGCAGTTTAGAGAGAGATATATTCCTTCATTTAACACAAATTTCAACAGCTGTGGAAGGAAGCATATTTTTTGTGGCTGGAATGAAACACAATTTACGTGAGTTTTACTTCTCAATCTGCTGCTCGCAGCAAAGAACAATAAATGTTTCCCTAGTGTGAATCCCTGGTTTAGGCTGTAATTGCACCTAAAGGAGATGGCCCTCCAGATCTACTGACTTGGATATGAAGGGGGGGGTTTGCTGTATGATATAGCCCAGAGTCAGGGGAGACAATCGTGCCTCTCAGAAGACATGCAGAGTGGTAGTAACCTGCATGGCTGGGAAATGCTTTGGTGAACAGAGACCGAGCACTCCTCCTTGCCGGGCAGCCCCTAATCCGCTGCTCAGACAGGGCAAAAGTCGCAGTGAAAGCTGAGACTGAAGGGAGAGAATGGGATGGACAGGCTTTGTTAAATCGCGTTGAATCGTTTAAATGTCGTAAATAGGATATTAGTTTATTGATGGTGTTTCCTGTATGCTTTTCAGAGGAAGTGCTAGGCACTGAACTTGCTATTTCTGGCAGACAAAGGCTGCAAAACCGATGTTAATCTGCCTACTTTGGATTAAGAGTCCAGATGAGCTTTAGTGACTAGCTTTTCAGCCAAGGATTTTGCAGCATTAAGGGAGATCAAAATAAGAGTCAAGCAGCACTGCAATTTAACTCTAAACAAGAAGTTATTTTTACTTAGGAATCTTTTACTTCTTCAGCTTCTCTTGCAAATCCCATTCCCCAGAATCTTTTCCATGGAGATGATTCTCCAGCAGTGCCTGTTAGAAAGCTGCCCAGTCTACCAGCTCCTTTACCACAGTCATCCCAAAGGTCCTCACACCCTCGGAGCAGATAAGTGGGAATTCTTGCAGATCCCCCAGACCTAGGTCCCACTTTGCATGAGGAGCATCAGTGGGGCTTTGCTTTCTGCTGGCACTTGCAAGTCAATGCCATTTCGTTTCACACCTCTTTGTGAAGCTTGGATATATTTCAGTTATTAGGTATTTAATATGTACAGTACAAAATTTAAATATTATTAAAAGTTGGTTATGTGGTGGGAAATACCCACAGATATTTCACTGGACTGAAATAGCCCTCATCATTTTTGGGGGGGCAGATGATCAGTTAACTTTATTAATTAAAGAAGAACATTTTCAGAGAAATAACTGGAGAAGGTGTCGTGACAAGCCATTGCTACACGTCTTCTAATATTTTATAAATTAATGTTAATTAGATGAGAACCATGCTGTGATGAATTCTTCAGCTGAACAGTAAAAAAGAGTAGCACAGCAGTTGCACATTAAATGTCCAGGCGTAGTTTCAAGCATTTGGTGTATATTTAGCACAAATCTAAATTTTAATGACCCAAGTTGCTGTGCTACATAAAATTCTAAGATAAAATGCAGATTTTAGCTGCGCAAAAAGGCACGCACAGCCTTATGTCAAAGTATGCATTTTAGTTGTGCTAAAAGGCATGCCATTTTACATCTGACAAGAAAGCAAAACCTGTGGCAAAACAAAAACTGATGTATGTAATATGCAGAAATGTGTCTACAAGCAATTATTCTGTTTTCAAATCAACTGTGTCTCTGCCTTTCATCCACCTTTCTCTTGAAGTCATGACATTTTTTCTTCAGTCGTCTTAAAATTAACACTACAGCAAAAAGTTACAGCTTTCCTTTTTCCCCTCTCTTCTCTCCCAGCGTTGTAACACTTTCCAAAATTATTCCCCCTCTCCCCTCAGCTGCTGTTTCATGATTACTGCAACAAAGGCAGACAAGATCTCTTTTAACTTCTTCCGCAGCCATTGAAACCCGTGGAGAGGAACGGGCCGGGGCTGGAGTACAAAGTCAGCTGGCGGCAGCGGGGAGTTGAGGCGGACTGGAACGAGGAGACGGTGAAGAAGCATTCTCTGACCCTACGAAACACCCCCACCTTCGTACCTTACGAGATCAAAGTCCAAGCAGTAAATAATTTAGGATCCGGTCCTGAACCAAACGTTACCATCGGATATTCAGGAGAGGATGGTAAGCAGCGGAAACTTTCATGTGAAAATACACTGCGGGGGGGATTCTTGCGATGCAAAACGATCGGATATGGAGTGATGGATTAGGCAGCCCACGGCAAAACGGCTTAAATGCCAGCGCTCAGCGTGATGGGTTACATGAGATACAGACACGACTGATGCTGGGTGCTGTGGCTGCCGGCTTGCTGGAGTTTGAGAGTTTTTCTGGAAAGGTCACTTGCACTTTCATTAATCTCAGCTGCTGGCTTAATGTGGATACTTGTTTGAAGGCCACAGTCCATAAGAAGTCTATGAAGTGTAGCAGTCATTGTGTTGTGCTTGGTGGAAAAAAATATCTTTAGCTTGTGCAGGGCCCAATTAAACAGTTTAACACTGTCAGAAGTTAAGTACTCTGGCAATCATGTACAAACACTCAGGCACTGGGTGATGTAAATTAATGTATAGATGAGGCCACATTGCCGTGTATGCTGAGTGTTACATTGTCCATTGAGTCCTGGAAGAACAGGTCCTCTTCTCCAGCCTGGGTTCCTGCCCATGGCTTTCCATGGCGCCTGGGTGGCACAGCCCCCTCTCGGGCCTCCCTGTGTTTCTGGAGTCTTCCTCCACTTTGGATCTACTCCGACTCCAAGTCTTCTTCCTGGATCTTCTCAGTACCTGCCCACCTCTGATTTTGGGTTCTGATTGGCCAGATCAAAGAGGCTTTTTCCCCTTGCCACCCGTTTTCATAGAACAGATGCCCTGGGCTGCTCTGAAATCACAGCGACTGCTTGTGATACCCACCATTTACAAGTGTTCCAGCCTCATGGTGGGCTATAATAATCAAGTCCCAGTAGGAGAAGTGAACACGTGGGAGGGTTGCCCTCCTAACAGAATTAAAGTCGGTGCCACACAGGGTGTGACAGCCCTACTACATCTCTGGGATGCTGGATAACGTCATTGCTGAGGCCACCTGAACACCTTTTTGTGTTTAATGCATGACTAGAGAAGATATTTGGAGGACTGGAAAAGCATCCAGCTGCAGTAAAGAAATGCCAAGCCTCACTTTAGGAAGCAACCCAGTTAAGCACTAACACCACCAGAAAAAAGAGAATCTTTTTTGCAGGAATTAAAGATTTAAATCAGTGAGGGAGTAATCAGCATGGTGGCCAGCTAGTGTGGAGTGCCAAGCTTCCCTCATCCCAAATACAACTGCCGATTGCATTTGCAAACGCTTAGCAGCAGGGGCTGGGAGCTGTTGGCAGAGAGGGGCCAGGAGGACCTGTAAATGCTCCATGTTTCAGATCTGCAAATTAATTTTATTGAAGTCAGAAAGTTTTCATCCCATGCAGAATCTGAAGTCTTCAAGTTGTTTTCGTAAGAGTGAAATAAGCTGACAGTTTGAATGGCCTTTGAAAAGTCTACCGTGGATAAGCCAACATAGACAGACATGCGTTTTGCTGCTTATTAAAATGACCAGACAACCATGTCCTTGATTTAACCCACCACATCCCATGGCAGCAACTCCCCAGTAGTGTTTCCCACCTTTCCACTGGCTGCAGCTTCTTGAAGAAGCCGTGATGGAGTGTCGTCTTCCATAACCATAGATGTAAAAAATGTTACCAGTGTTACAGAGGGAAGCAAATCCTAAGACAGGCTCTCTGGAGCACTCCTCTTATTGAGTGAGTGCACCAAGATCTACGTTGTCAACCCTGGACGGACCAGTTTGATGTTTTCAACCAGCCAAGTGCTCCCTGATGTTTCACCAGAATAAAGCTTTGGTGCAGGGAATGGTCTCAGTGCTATTCAGACAAGAAAATGCCCACCATGCATCCAGAGTTGGGCAACAGGAAGGTTTGGTGATGCATCTTCTCCCCCCTGTAGAGTGTATGGCAGAAGAGGTGGTGAATAGTGAGAAGACAGAAAGAAACCCCGCAGCATCTTTGTTTTCTTTGTGCATCTCTGATGGATCTAATTTTATATCTATCAGTAGAAAATCTTCCTTGCAATTCAGTTGTCAGTGGATCAAGCCTCTTTTTTTCAGGCGCTATAATAGCTCTCTGTGTTGCGTAGTCATTAAAATCCTACTGTTTAATGAGCTTAGTTGTAAAATGAAATTGATTATAAAAAGAAACTTTATGATTGCCTTCTTGAGTGCTGTGTTAATCATTTTTTTTTATTCTTCTCACTGCTGTAAGCATTACTTGAAACAGGAAATCATAAATACTGGTGTAGAAATTCATATGTCCCAGTGTACCTGTATTCCAGCCCTCAGCAGTAAGCCCTGATATGGCAAAATAATGTTTATTGGCCCATTTCACCCAACGGATGCAGGTGGAATGGCTTTTTTCTCGCCTGCGGTAAGACTGCGTGAACTGCCACATCTTGAGCTGGGAAGCCAAACCCTGTAGCTGTGAACAGTGTGAAACTGAGCTCTTCTAAGTGTCTTTAATATGTTTTTTTTACAGTTCCAGATGCTGCTCCTTCCGACATATCGGTGGATATTGTGAACAGCACACTGGTCAAAGTCTTCTGGTTTGGAATACCAAGGGACAGAGTTCGTGGACATTTAAGAGGCTATAAGGTTACAAATTTCTCTTTAAATATTTGTATATAGTTAAATGAACTACTAAATGAATCCCAGATCAAGGATAGATTGTGATCTCTCATTTCTGGGAAGATAAGAGAATTCAATGTTGTGTTCGGCCTCATACAGCATGATTGTTATAGAAGTACCGATCTCAATGCAGGTCAGTTGGTGGAAAACAAAAAGCATGCTGGATGGAAAACGGCATCACCCAGAGAAACACTTCCTAACGTTTGTAGGAGACAGAAACTATGGGATGATCCCTGGTCTAGAGCCCTTCAGTGAATTCCGCTTGACTGTTTTGGCTTACAATGGCAAAGGAGATGGCCCGGAAAGCTCCCCCATTGTGTTTGAAACTCCAGAGGGAGGTAAGACAAAAGGAGAATATGGGATGGAGGGATGTAAATAGAAGTTGTTCATGTAACAAGGCAAGTTGATTTCCTTGTTTAAAGTGATCATAAAATCTCCAATATTCATAAAACCCTTCACTAGAAAGGGGAGCTGGAGTTGTTGAGCTAAACTATATCCTCATTTAACAAGTATGTGTAGAGACAGACCTGTTCAATCTTCTTCTCTGAAAGCTAATCCCTGTGTCTTCCAGTCCCTGAACAACCCCGTTTTCTAAGGATCCTAAGCTTTGACAAGGACTCCGTCACTTTGTCATGGGGACTTCCCAAGAAACCAAACGGCCACCTTACTGGCTACATTTTGCAATACCAGATAAGTACGTGCTTGGTTGACTTTGATTTTAGAATTTCAGCATTATTACAGAAAAAAAAACAACGGGGGGGGGGGGAAGGTTTTATATGTGCACAGTTATTTAAAACAGAGGGTGATGAGAAGGGCTGTTTCTGAGAAGGGTGAATGCAATGTGTGCACAGCCTGCTAGAGGGCAGGGTGAAGTCATTTTCCAGAGCCAAAAGTTTTCCCTGCACTTTTCTGGTGTTAGCTTACATTGCTGCCATGCCCTAATTCCACATTTATAGACTGATTCACTTGTTTCATATTTCCAAATTATACCTAATGTAGTAGTTGAGAAGACTGTGCATTGTTGGTGCGTTTTACTGAGGTGAAACTCATTCGACGCAAAATAATTTGTAATGAGGATACTTCAGCCAGATGTAGTCACATCTTCACATTGTGTCAGTGAGCACCTCCTCCTTGTAGAATGCCTCAGCAGAAATGCAGACAACTGCTACCCAAGTCGTTTTATGGAGTAATCACATTGAGAAACAGGTAAATGTCAGGAGTATTTCGTTCTTTCTTGCCTATGAAAGACCTAAGTACCTGGGAAGAGTCTTTGAGCAGGTAACTTCAGGCAAGTATAGGTCCCAGACTGCCACAACACCAGCTGTGAGGTGCGGTGACAATTTGAAGGGTATTTTATATGTTCTTTGAGGATGGAACAGGATCAGACTGTGCCCTATTTACAGGAAAAAAACCCAACTTTTCACTTATCTCTGCTGATAACGGAACTGCCCGGTTGCCTTCACAAGCAGGGGCTGGGGGCTGGATCTGCCCTTTGGTTTTGTCACCTGGTCTAGTGGGAGGTGTCCCTGCCCATGGCAGGGGGATTGGAACTAGATGAACTTTAAGGTCCCTTCCAACCCAAATGATTTTATGATTCTGTGACTATGGGCAGAGCGTAGATCCATCTCTTTAGGCGGTTTGGGAGTGGTAACCCCTCCTTCAGCTGCCAGCTGGGCCAAGGCAAAGCAGAGCGAAGCCGAACAGCCATCCGTTAACTTGCTTGCAAAAGTTTGCAGATGTTTGGAAGCAGAGCAAAAAGCAATTAATGTATATTTAATGATCTTGGAGACAGTAATTTTTACCTCCCACTCAGTATGTGCATATCGAGAATCAGAGAGCTTTTTAAGAACAGTAATAGCTCATCGAGTAGTTGGGAGATTGACATGGATGAGATAAATCCCATTTAAGTACTTGGCAGGAAGGTGAGATATGCTTATTCAGTCTTCATCCTTCCTACTTAGAGCAGAGTTCCTCCCTTGCAGGAGCGTTCATGGCACGTTTCATGTTCGTAGCCTTTAGCTGCTGGATCTGACTCAAATGCCTTTTCCCTTTCAGTAAACGAAACGCACGAAATCGGACCTCTGAATGACATCCACGTAACCAACCGCTCCACGCTCAGCTGGAGGCTTTCAGGGCTCAGCTCCAGTACCAAGTACAAATTCTATGTAAAGGCTTGTACAGTCAAAGGCTGTGGGAAGCCGGTCACAGAAGAAGGACTAACGATGGCTCAAGGGAGTAAGTTAATAGGCAATACGTTTTTTTGTGGAGAAGCTCAAACAATAATAGAAAAATCTATTGAGAATATTCCAGGCTTGACATTTCCTTTGTAATTAGAGGAAATAATTTTTTTTTTCTTTCCATGAGAACAATCAATGAACTTTTTTTTAATGTCGCCATGCAGCTCGTCATAAAAGTAGATCGTATCTGTTTCATTTGGCTGTACTGTGTTTCTAGTCCCACTCATCAGGTTTTTAAGCTGTACTAGAGTAAGTGAATCACGTTTAGGCCTAAACAGAAAATTGAAGATCTAAATAATCCATTCTCAGTAATATAAAATAATATTCTACCCTTGCAGGAGGATGGGGGACTGCCAGCAACATGAGGGGAAATTAGGGACGTGGAAACAGCAGATGAACATCAAGTTGACTATAGTGCATTTGACCCATTAGTTTATTATTATTTTATCAGAGACTGGAAGTGAGCATTTGTGGGCCACTTATACCCTATCCTAAACCGTTGATGTTCAGTGATTTAAAGGAGAATTGCAAGCACTATATGATAGCTCATCTGTCACATTCAGCTGAAATGAAATAAAATGTTCTGTGCTCAGCAAGTCTGAAAACTCTACAATGCCAAGGAAGGAGTCCTTGCTATTAATCAGAAACCATTGCTGTGCACATACCACGGGGAAGGAGAAAGAGAATGTGATGAGCAAAAGAGTCCTGGCTTCATCGTTTTTAGCAATGATAACAGTCTGGAACAATATTTATATAAAATAGAAAAATGATCCTTGTTGCACAACATCCTGTTGGGCTTCTAAGCTGCAGAATCTTTTCAGCTGCTGGTAAAACAAATAAAAAGTACTTTAGAAGTGGTGGAGTTCAGGATCCAATCATGAAATATCATCTGTTTTCTCAAGCAGTGAAAGTCCTTCTCAACTGTCTTGTAGCCTCCAGTCTCATGGTAGTATACAGGTACTCACACAGTAGTAGCATGGTTTAAAATTCAGTCTTCATTAAGGAAAGTAAAAGATCCTTTTTTTAATTCAAGCTAAAACTACACAATTTCACCTCATTAGTTACTTTTTCTGCCCTTCATTGTATGGACAGATTAATGTCTTTTTGTCATTTGAAAGCCTATAACTTCTTTGAATAACCTTTGTCAGGTTTTATGCAATGCATCTCTGCCTGATACGCTTAAAAGGACAAGAATGTTGCCATTCATTTTGTTCTCATTCTCTTCTTTCCTTAGACTGTGTTCCAGAAGTGGCAACAACTAACTCTTACTAAATACTTGTAGAATAAAGTAGTATAATTAATAAAAGCCGCAGGGGTCCAGTTCTGCAATTAATGTGTGCTCCTTGCTGGTTCTCAAGCCACCCTAAATCAGGACTCTGCATCTGTCACTGAGATGCTGTTAGAGTTTCATGTCATTGTTGCTGGCTAAATTGCTTGGATATTTTTCAACTAAACGTGGTAGGCTGAAAAAAAAAAATCACTCTTTTCAGTGACCTTCTTGGAGTTTTAAGCTGTGGTATAGGAAGCAAGGCAATTGCTCAAAATTAAAACAATCTCTCTTTTTGGAGAAAGGGAGTGATTTCAAAAGTCAAAGTTTATTATTTAAAATGACCCACATAAATGACAGATATAAAATGTGGTGCCCTCTGAAATGAAACTCTGTGATAGAGCACTCTGAGTTTCTTTGGCTTTTTGATTCAGTGATTCTATATCCACTGTGTTCCAGTTTTAGTAATAAAAACATAAAGCTCTCATTGTTCATTTTAAGACTTTGAATAGCTTCCACTGCTGTAATATAGCCCTTGCAGGCTGCGCCGTGTGTATTTAAGAATTTCATTATAAGTTCTGCCAGGGAAGTGGAGCTGTTGAGGTGGAGGCCATGAATTCAGTCACATATTCACATTCTGAAAGAGTTGTCATGTCCTGGCCCAAGCTGCCCAGGGCAGTGGTGGAGTCCCCATCTCTGGAGGGATTTCAAAGCCGTGGAGATGTGGTACTGAGGGACCAGAGTGGTTCTGTGATTCTTATATTATCATTGATATACTGGATCTTCATCATTGCTAGTGCTTTCTTTATTTGCAGTGATCCTTGTTGCTACAGTCTGGAATCAGAACGAAAACTCAGTCTCTTTTTTAATACGCCCATATACAAGTGTATCACCACTAAAAACAAGTCTAGGTAGGGAAAATTGTTGTCTAAATGCTGATTTTGACAGCAATTTATCTGCAACCCTTTTCCTGATTATAAGTTTGCGGTGGAAAGAATAACTGCATTTAGTACAGAAAAGTTTCTCTCAATTAAATAAGTAGAACTCCCTGTAAAAAGAAATGGGTAGATAACAGACCTTCCCTGCCACTGCAGCACCCTCCTCTGTGAATGAACCAAATTCAGATTTTTATCAGGAGGAACACAGTGTTTTGAGTTAGCAACGCTTCACCAAAAGGTCAATGAGTGGATACTGATAGGAAAAGACCAGCTCATGCTCACGTCTTTATTTCTGCATTCCCTGGTGGAGCAATGCCACGTTCTACATCCCGTGCATGTCCAGCCTCTGCTCTGCAGTACTGTCTCCGTCAGACAGGGCTGTTTCTGTGTCATTCTTTAACCAAGGAAAATCACCCTGTAATATTTGTCTCTAAGATTAAACGCAGGCCCAGTGGAATTAGTGAGAAATAGACGATATAAAAGCTTTCATTTATGGCATCCTTGTTACATGACTCAACACCACTGGCGTGGGCAGCTAATACAAAGTCAGTGAAATAAAAGGCTTCTTTCTTACGAAAGGTCTTAAACACAGCCAAAATAACTCACATATGAAATGCTGATAGACAGCCAAAGATTTTTATCTGTTGTTGACAGAATACTGTGGACAATCATGAAGAACCTGGGCAAAAGGGTACTTGCATTGTACTGCAAAATAAAGAATGGTTTTATTTTTGTGGCTTCACTTTGGTTTCCTTCCAAAGAAGAAGGTATGCTGTCTTTAGAAAATGAGTTGTACATCTAACTTTCCATTTTCAGGCACTATTCCTTAAATGACCTAAAACTAATTAACTTTCCCCATGAAAATGTCCATTTCCACGTGATCACTAGCCCTCCAAGCATAATACAAAATAACCATCTTACATAAGAGAAAAAGAGTTTAATTTAATATAGTAGTCCTTCTGTAAAACAAAGCTGCTTTTCATCCAGAGCTACCAGTGTTTCTGGAGGGTTACTAAACACATATTACATGTTGAGAATGATTACTGTGTGTCCAGAAATTCAAGCCTTAATGAAAAATTCATCCAGAGGAAGCCATACAAGTGTAGTTTTATTTTCCAGGTAAGCCAGAGAATAGAAGATGGCCAGTTTCATTACATTTCAGCAGCAATCGGCACATAACTCCCTCAGGCTTTTTGAAAATCTTAGCCAGAGGGTACTAACCTTCGTGACACACCGTAAGATGAGGAGAGTAACCATTTGTTACAAAATATATTGGTTTAGTTCTCGTTTGCCATAGGCATAGTGAAAAAAAGAAAAATACAACTGCCTTAGCCATGTGTAACCGCTGGTATTGTTACCAGCAACCCCCCAAGGTATGCCCTATTTGCTCACCATCAAGAGAATCTCATGAAAGAATCTCATGAAATCTAAGTGAAAAGTTTCTTTTTATGTCATTCCTTTTTTTTTTACTTTTTCCTTTTATCAGCCTGCCCCTGTGTAGCCAACACAGAGAGCAAAAGAGAAGCAGCAAGAGATGAACAAGCTATAACCTGTCTTTTTGTCCGAGCTCAGACTTCTCCTATAAGCGACAATCAGCACCAATAGCTGGTCGCTAACCCTCCAATAAATTCCCCTCAACAGACTTTTCATACAGCACATTGACTCATCTCCATAGCTCAAAATCTTCCCAATTTAGCATGAATTACTTCCTGCACTAAAAAAAAAAACAGAAGATGAGGGATACTTGTGATGCATATTTATACACTTTTAATAGCCAGGCAGTAGGGGAAAACTAATGAAAGTTCAACTTTCCATTTATTGCAGCAGATGTATTTAGACAGGTATGGTTATAAATTAAGATGTTGCCCACAATTAGTATTTAGCTATTAGACTGCCAGCTTTTTTTCTCGAAGTATGTTTTATAACAGATGTGCTAACTTTTGGAAAACTAGCACTCTTGTAAGTCTTTGGGGGCAGTTTATATTGTTTTTCCCTTTATACCGTAAGCTTCTATAAAAAAATCTGTGTTCTGTTGTTCTCATAAATCTTGAAGCCCAGTAGGAATATTGTAAAATTGCAGTTCAGTGTTTAATGTTCATGCAAGTCCCATGGTATGGCTGATAAATAGTGGAGGAAGATGAGAAGTGCTGGTGATACTCCTTTATTACTAATGCTGCTTCTCCCTTATTGTAGATTAAAAACCTAACCCAACTGCTTTCAATTTTCTGAAGCTAATTTCTGCAGCTCACTGACCTTTCACTATGTCGAGCTTTTCCTTATCTATATATCTTTGCTTTTATTTTTCAGGATACTACACTCCTTTTTCTATTCCAACCATCCAACTTGCCCCAATTAGCAAAGCTTTCTCCTCTATAGGTTCTTTACTGAGTGTGTTACAGAGACCAGAAAGAAATCACGTGGAAAGAAACCTCATAATCACTCATCACTGGACACCTCTGCTGAGTTTTAAAGAAAAAGATGTTGTTTAGTGTTTTGGGATAGATGTTGATAAACAGCCTGGAAAGCCAATGGTAAATCCCCAGTCCCAGGGCAGGTTGGGCTCAAACCTTCATTCCAGTTCATGAGTCCCAGCCCTGGGTTGCTTGATGTACCACGGCAGCTGGAGGAGTTGAGCCGGCTGAGCAATAACCTGGCAGAAAAGGGTTAATTTTCAGCCATATCCTTTCCTCCTTTCTGCTGCTGACCATGCAAAAATACGAGGCTGGCACAAGCTGGAAATAAATAGGTGATAGACCTGGGTTGGTTAAGTTGGTTTAAGGAAACGCACAACCACAGTTGTGGGCTACCATTGAGCTCAGGGTTACGCATTTTTCTTGCCAGGAATTCAGGAGAAACACTTCCCAAGGAGACTTGTGTTGGGTACAAGTTGGACCATGTGGTTATCAAGTCACACATTAATATTACACGGTATCTGATACGCAATGGGTTGAAGGTTCACATTCGTTCTTGTTACTTTATGGATAATGTTTCCATTAAATATGGTTTTCTGATGTCTTGATTTTAGAACATGTAATTAAAACATACCTGTGATATCCTGTTGCTTAATTTGCAGTTTGATTAAAAAATTATAGCTCAGTTTCACATATTTCATTTAGCAAAAGTTACCGATAGATGGATTAATTTACGCTAACAAGCTGTGCATCAGTATCAGCAGTATTTCAGCTGTGTATGTTCTCTCTGGGTCCCAATGGTCTGCTAATTTAACTGCCTATTGTAATACATGTAGAGTTGCCTTGGAAAACTTACCTTGAACTGCTGCTTTGATTGTGCTTGGATTTGTCTTAATACTTTTTTTTTTCCTTCAGCTGTCAACTAAGCCTTAATCTCTGAGAGCTTCTTGCTTTGCTTGTTTACTAGTTTAAGTATTAGTGAGCATTGTTTTACTGTCAGTGCTAATTGGTCAAGTAATTTTCAAATTATACCGCATACTCAATCCTTAGTTTGGAAGGCTTTGGATAAAGCAGGCAAATTAGGCGGCTGAACGCAATTAAAGTGTTATATTTATTAAGAGCAGCCCCCCACAATCTCTCTCCTGCCATCGAGGGCAGGCACACACCTGTGTTGACTAAAGAGATCCCCCATGTCAATACACAGTTCTGAATTTGCTCGTACAAACGGGCGCTCATGGTCAGGCAGTGGTTGCTCACCTCTGAGGACGTCTTTTCTTCTGTTTTCCACAAATGCTATTTTAAAAAATACCCTCATTTAACACCCTGCAATCTTAATGCAGGCAGAAATTACAGTAGGCATTTTGCAAGTAAAAAAGGCTCTAAAAGTAGGGCTACTGGAATTTCCCGTCTACCCCTTAATCAAATATTGAACTCATCAGGAACTTTTAAAAGCCTAAATAGCAATTTAAAGGCAAACTTCGGCTGTACCTAAAACAGTGCGTTGTGCAGGCATTGTGGAATTGAAAAGGACGTGGAAAATTACTGTCAGGAGAGAAATGAGTACAAATCCCAATGTTAATTTTTTCCGTGAGACATATGAGAATCCATTTCCAGATAACAAGCTGTCTGTGCTTCCCTGCTGAGTTCAGTTCAATGGGAGAAGCATCAAACCCAGATTATCTATAGAAACCAAGCCCATTTTCAAGTTGTAATTTTTTTAAGCGCGCATTAGTTAAAGCAGATCCATAATCCCCCATCAATATTAACTTTCATCCTGGGAAATGTACAAACCCTTTCATAAACATCAGGATTACTTCTGTTTGCTGTTTGTTTTATCTGATTGAATATTAAAAATCAAACAGGGGAGACGTTTTTCACTTTACTTCCTGCTTTTGAAAATCAGATTACCCGATGGCAAATGTTAACAATCCTTGCGTGTCGTATTTGTGTGTTATATTCTTTATTTGTAACTGTGCATTTCTCAGGCCTTTTTGTTCGATGAATACCGTTAATCAATATGACTTGAATATATACATTCCATAGGTAAAGGGATCGGCAAGATTTCAGACGCAGTAAAGCCCACCCAAAAGTTTCACCCCGTTGAGGCGCTTGAGCCCGGGACTGAATATACAGTTCGTCTAGTGACTAAGAATTGGGTTGATAACAATAGCATTTTTGAAGATGTAATTGAGACAAGGGGGAGAGGTGAGACATGAAACCCTTCCAAGTGAGGAAGATTTATTTTGAATGTAAATAAATGTTCAGGTCGCATCTTACTTTGTGCGGTGCAAGTGTTCCAAAATCATCCTTTGCTCTGTGATTTGGAAGTTGACCCTTGCAGTTGAATCCCATGGGAGCGTGAACACATCCGTGGTTCTCGGCTGGTCCTGTGCTTTACTACTTGGCGCACAATAGCCTGGAACAATTACAAACCTTTACAAACCAGTTTTCCCTCCTATGCGATTTTGAAAGGGTAGTGCTGTGATATAATCCATTTTAAGTGTGTCAGTCCAGTGGTTTGCATGTACCGGGTGCGGTTTTAACACTATTTCTTTCGCAAAACTGCTTTTGCATGAGAGGCTTAACAATTCTCCATTCGGCTTTCCTATTTGGCATTAATCCTTTGAGTCAACTGCTCTCTCAGAATTACCTTTCCAAAATGTCTGTATTGTGCCTTGTAGACTGCGCATTCTCCTAAAGTCTAAAAATGTCACGCTCTGGACATATTTCTGTCTGACATTTCTTTAAGTTGAACACAATAAGTAGTGATAGACTGGTTCAATTAGGAGCCAGTGAAGAACATGTTATGTATTCGTGTTATAGTAGGGTGATGCCCTTTTCCCCTGATTAATTTTCTGCTTTTTTACTCCTCTTCTGTTTCACAAAAGCCTACGCTGGCATTTACGATGGAATTTCCACCCAGGGGTGGTTTATTGGACTGATGTGTGCCATCGCTTTGCTCACCCTACTGCTGCTAACTATTTGCTTTGTCAGAAGAAATAAAGGAGGAAAATATTCAGGTAAATGGATTTATTGTCCTTTCCCTTTGTTCACTTGTTAATAACAAGCATCCTTCAGACTTTTATCTCAGGAGGCTGCAAAGCCGTGAGCAGAAACATCCAATTAGGATTTGTAGCTTTTGATAAATATCTGCAGAATGGATTCTAATGAATATAAGGGAAACTGTGCTCTCAGGGTGAGATAGCGCTGTGTGCTGGTCAGAGATGTTCCTGAGGCCTTTGGTAGCACCCATAGAATCTTCCGGTATTTAATCCAGCCATAGAGTCAAGGTCCTTCACCAGCTGAGCCTCCATTGGCAGGGATACCTGCTCACTTTTCACCCGATAACTGGCTACTTGACGCTCTACCTGACCGACCTTCCATGGGCAGCCGAACTGCTTAACAGTAGAATATTTTGCTAAAAGTCACTCTGTAGTTTTCAAAGCAATGAGTAAGGATTTAAGTACAAACATTGAAATATTTAAATATCAAGCTGGTTGCCCAGAAAGGTGGTAGATGCCCCATCCCTGGAACCATCCCAGGTGAGGTTGGCCGGGGCTCTGTGAAACCTGATCTGGTTGCAGCTGTCCCTGCTCACTGCAGGGAGGTTGGACCAGATGACCTTTAAAGGTCCCTTCCCACCCAAACCAGTCTATGATTCTGTAAACATTTGCTAGTTTCTTAAAACTAAGGAAATGGCCCCAAACCTTTGATGGAGGTATGCTGGTTGTGTCCAGCAGACACTCAGTGCAAGCTGCTGCTCTCCCAGTTAGGCTGTAGGTGATGACAGGTGGGTTTCCCCATTGTACCTGCAAAAAGAAAAGTCCACGGCGGTACATGGCATACAGATCTGTGCTTTATTTTATTTGTACAGTGAAAGAAAAAGAAGATTTGCATCCAGATCCTGAAGCTCAATCAATAAAAGATGAAATCTTTGGGGAATATAGGTAAATAGGACCTGCTTTAACAAGCCTTTGTGTTTGTTGGGGTTTTGTTTGTTTCCAGATATCCTCATTATTTAGGACATTTCTATAGCATGCAATTAACACTATTTTTCATTTTCAAAGCAAACCTCATAGGAGTGGATAATAGTAGGAATATAAAGGTATATCCAATATACTTAAATCCTTCCAAGTTGAGATATAAGTAAAGGTTGATGTATCACTGGTTATTTTTCACTTGTTTTTTTTTTTGTTTTTGTTCTTTTTTTTTTAATTAGCATTGTATGAATAATGTAAATATATATGAAAATTTGGGTTCCTGCTGTAATGTCAACTGAAGTCAACAGAAAGACTTTCATGTCTTCAGTGGGTTTCTGAAACCCAGTCAGGCCCAAATTGTGTAATATGGGGAATGTTCATTTTGTGGTAGAAAACAGAGAAAAGTTTGAAACACAGTAAGAAATGGCAAAAGCCCAAACAAATCTCACTACAGAATTTTCTGTAGGACTACAGAAATAATGACTTTAGCTGTTTTAAAATAACTAAAGCTTATAATATTACCTAACTGTGGTGTGAAGAAAAACACATCATTGTAAGAACCATGTTGGGAAACTGGTGTCATTTGCCTTAAGGGCATAAAATTTCCATTGAAATCCCACTTATATATACTACATTATTTGTACTGGAACAGTTTTTTTTTTCTGCATAATTTCATCTTTATTTAATTTTTAATGCTTTCTAATGGGACAAATATTTAGAAAGGTAAGAAAGCCCTGAGGTTAATAATTTTGACCCTCTCCTTTCCCCCTCAAACTCCAAACTTGTCTTTTTTATGAATAGAAATGCCATGTGCAGAAAAGTAGCAAATATTTTTATTGCATTGGTTGTAGACATTATTGATGATATGCTGAAGAGGTAAAGTTCAGGTGCATTTCTCTGTCCTTCCATAGATAACATTAGCAAAGCTTTGACAATGAGTTGGCATCAGCAAGGGCCATAACTGAGTCATCATGTACCTAGTTCAGAGGCCTAATTTGGGGTTTTTTTTCGTAATCTTTTAATCTATGTTCCAAATCCCCCTAAATGGCATGTTCATCCAGGAGAAGTGAGGCTGCTTTGGTTCTTCTTCTGCAATGCCATTAGAAGACGTGGCCAGTGGAATTTCCCTTTTCTCCTGCAGTCTGGTGGTTGATCTGTCCTTTTTCAGGAAATTGCCATTGAACATAGAGTGCATATGAGCAGCTACAGACACTCAGATTCTACTTTTTTTCCCTGTTCCTCCCATTTGGCAGAGAGAAACTCCGTCAGTTACAGTAAAATAAGATAACAGCAGAACAAAGGGAAAAAGGAGGAATAGCCCCTTTCCTAGTCATCTAAAATCAAACAAATGTTCACAAAGCAGTGAGATATAACCTACAGCTAATGCCTTATCCAACCACTTTACATCAGTTCACCCACCCACCTCAAAAGAAAAAGGAAATCAATAGGCCCTGAATATCGCCCACTGTTTTGTAAGATAAAAGTGGCTCTTTCTGTAAGGTGCTGAAATCTTGACATCAACACTGATCGCTAAGACAGATCCCTCAAATCCTTTCCAGCATTTCCTTTTCTTTCCCCTTCACTTTCTGTCCAAGGCAAGAAGGGGAATATCCCCAAACAAACGTGTAGTTTTCATTGATGTTTGCCTTTTTAACCAATTTCATTGTTGTAATAATCACAAAACCACGTCTCTGGGGAATTCAGGTCGGGGTGCATGACCTGGTTGAGGCTCACCAGACCAAGCAGGACTCACGGGGTCAGATCATTCTCAATGTACAACGCACATAGAAATGTTTCCCTCGCTCTTCCCTCCTCCTGCTTTCTTTCCCAATAATAATAAATAAAAAAAAAACCAGTTACCATGCTTGCAGTTAAAAGCTAGATTTTTGGAAAGGCGTTTCTTTGTTTTGTAGTGACAGCGATGAAAAGCCGCTGAAAGGCAGCCTCCAGTCAATTAACGGGGACATTAAAGCCACTGAAAGTGCTGATAGTCTGGTAGATTATGGAGAAGGGGAGCATGGGATGTTCAATGAAGATGGTTCATTTATTGGAGCTTATTCTGGATCTAAGGAAAAAGGATCAGTGGAAAGCACTGGGAGTTCTACGGCAACTTTTCCTCTCCACGCCTAAAATATAAGCAAGAATGATTCGTGTTTAATTGTGATATTTATCTTGATTAGTACTCCACAGTTACCACACGCGATTGGAAGCAGGTTGCCAATTGAGCCAGTCAGAAACCTGACACCCAGGTAATATAAAAATAAGTCACTGCCACTAAAAGATGATTTTTCCATCCTAATTTTAGGTGTTTTATTCTAATTAAAACAAAACAAATAATTCTTTACTATAGAAAATGTCTTAGTCTTACCAAAACCGAATTCCTCAGTGTACCATCTGTATTCTTAACTGCTACTCCACGCGTTTCTCAGCTTTGGAATATGTTTCTCTGTAGAGGATTTTTTTTTTTCCTATATGGCTGTTGTCACGTTGTACATACATTTATATGCTGTATTCCTTCATGTACTGTGGCCTCAGCATTTGCAGGGCTTCTACCACAGCCAGAAAATCAAACAAAACCAGCAGGTTACCCTGCAAAGTGACGCAATACATCCTACTGAGAAAAACGATCATTCAAAATGCCAGAGAAATATATTCCGTATATTGTATAATTCTTCATGCGGAAATAAACTCCTTTGCTTACGATGCTCTAAAATTATCTTAGTGGTTACAGCTGACTGCAATTACCTAAACTTAGAGATGCAACTTTATCCACAGAAAAATTGCTCCTAAAAGACAAAGCTCCGGCCTTGTGGATGGATCTTCTGTCCAGTAGCTGGCACTATTTCCTTAAATACATTAAGCTGCAGCATCTTTCCTGTGGCAAGGCAAAACAGGGTTCCCATCCACCATCATCAGAAAGTATTTTAGTTCCTTTTCCCGAGTCTCTGCAAGCTGCATTTCTAAGCAAAAAGCTTGTTGTCTGTCTCATATCTGTATATTTGTGCGCTAGCATCCATTTCATGGAGACATTGTACATAGGATATTAATATTGACACAAGTTAAAATCAGCCGTGTTTTATTTTGCGATGAGACACGTCGCTAGCATGAGTCTGTATAGCTGTGTAGGAATGAATAGAATTGCTTCTCAATATGAGTTTGGACCAGCAAAACTAGTCTTCAGAAGGAGTGGTGTGTTTTCCAGTCATAGAAATCTGGCATCTTTCTAGTATCGCATAAAATAGACCTACCTGACTCTCAAGAGATCATTTCTTTTCAAGTTCTTCATTGTTAAATAAACAAAAGCGAAAGAAAAGAGAAAATATTATGGTATAGTTTCTTTCATATTTTGTTTACGGAATGCTGGTTTAAACCTGGTTCTTTCTTTGCCTCTCCAACACTAACTCAGCAAAGCTGTACAGCACTTTTTTTTTTGGTCTTTTTCTATTGAAATCACCTGAATTTCTTTAAAAGCATTTGTATTTTTGAATATGCTTGTTTGAGTAGAGTATCAATATGGCTTTATTTCTTCTTGCACTTACAAATGACTGTCACTTCAATTATAATATCTTTTAAATAGTTACTGCAGGAGGAATAGATCCTAAAAGCCATTTTGCATCGTGATAGTCATTAGGCAAATCTCCCCAACGGCTCCTTCATGGTCTCCATTACTTCAGTGGAAGAAAGAGAGGAAGCAAGAATTACTCGCATGGTTCTGAGTTTCCAGTAACGGCTACAATTAAGACCCGTTAGTTGCCCACAGAAATGCAGGTTGTAACCAGTAGAAAGGCCACAGTTCCTACACAGCTTCCCTTGGGCTGTTCCCCAGCACCCACCGATTCCTGAAAGCAGTAAGTGGCCTTTGGTGCTTGTTGCTTCTGCATATCTATTCCTCTTTTTCCCTTTTTTAATTTTAGCCTTTCATATAGCCTCTATTTTGGAGAAGCAAACCCCAGCCAGCCAGCCTGAACCTGTCAGTGATGCCGTGTGTATGAGTATACAGGATGAGTGGAAATCTGCCCTGAGTCAAAAATCGCCCTCCTTCCATGTCAGTGACCCAGGTTTTTATTATGCATAAAGTTTTGTTGTCTATATTTCACTCAACGCAAATGCTGAAAAAGTCCAAAGTCATTTTTGTTTTGGAAAAAGCCCTTATTGTTAAAAAAAAAAGAAAAAAAGAAAGAGGAAATGTGGTCATTGGCATCTTGTCAACAGAGACGTTTACCACCAGGACCGTTATCTGCTGACTCTTTGCTGCAGCCCAAACCAGATAAAGTCTAAGAGCTGATTAGGCTTGTGACAACCTCTGTTGCAAGCTTCGGGCTGTTTTTAATGTATTTCCTTTAGGAATCATCCACACTAGCAAATATCAAGGCTCTTTGAAAAAGAAACAAAATTAGGGAACAAAATTAGGGCAGGCTCCCCCAAAGCCTCATTAACCTCCCTGTGCAGAGGGCTGGGCACAGGCTGGACCAGAGCCTGGCAGAGCTCTCCCAACCATGGGATCACTGACCTGGGCAGAGCGTGGGGAGGACACACATGGGTGAGGCTGGATGTGACCAATCTGCAGTCCCGGTCATCCCTTCTCTTGTACTTTGGGTCACAGCAGATCAACAATCCCAGAAAATGCCTGTGTTAAACAGACCAATTTCAAATCATATTAGTTAGTGTCAAGTTATAGAATAACGAATATAAATCCCCTGTGTTATCACTTGCTCTGTTGCTGCTAAGAGATGTTTATGACATTCCTGTGATGTGCTACTCATCTGTGCCAGTATGAGTGCTTTTTCTATTAAAATTTTAATTCAGATCCTTAAATCTTAATGTTGGTGTTTCAGGATGCCTCAGGGCTTAAAAATCATATGGTGACAAAAAGATGTGCAATGGAATTTGTACAGTGCACACTGACTTTTGAGGAACATGCCCAGTGAATATTAAACAAATGGCTAAAACTCCAGGGAATCTCACTCACCTGAGCTTTTTTCCCTTCTTTCCTAATCATTTCTTTTCCTTCTTTTTCTCCCGTTGGGGTTTCATTTTCTATTTAAGGGTACCATTCATACAGTGTACCTTGGAAAGTGCAGGACGCTAATGCCTTTTTACAGATGTGCTTTCAAAAATAGACTAACAGAGCAAGCTTAGATTTTCCTGAGCACTTTTTTTGCCATTGCCAGGAGACAAGCTGCATTTTTGGCTAGGGCAACCTGTTAAGGTGAGAGGACACGTGGCTCTGTAGGCTGAATAAAATGTATCCCCAACTGTACTGCAGTTCTGAAATACTATATTAAACCCAATAACTTTTTTTTTTTTTAATTCTAGCCAAGAGCATTTATTAAAATTAGCTGATGGAAATCTGTGGTGATTTCATTAATTAATACCTAGCAGGGAATTTGAGCCTGCCTGCTGGGAGGAAGGAGTCAGGGCTGGCCAGACCTGTGAGCATGCAGACCGTGCTAGATAGGGAATCATTAACGACCCCGAGCCATGGCTGTTAGATGGTTTACATTTGGTTCTGGCATACCATGATGTTTTGCTGGCAGTACAAGCATGAGAGGGGAAATGACACTTTCAGATTTGCTATCTTGGTCAACCCGTGATGCAATGTCATCCAGCAAGGAGAAGACATCCCCCCGGCCTCAGGAATGCTGGCTTGTGGATTTAAGCAGCCTCCTCTGGAACAAGCGAGGGATGGATGCTTCTCAAGAAGTTGTGCAGTTTTGACTGTGGGTGGGATTAAATACATAAAATCAGCTTTTCTTAATGAATGGCAAAAACCCCCTGTGCGCTGGCTCCCGTGCATGTGAGCTCTTTGCATTCATGGAGCTGATTTGGTCTGGATTGTAATCTCAGACCTAAAAAAATAATAATATAATGGAATTTCACTATCAAGAACGCATAGAAATGGCCCCAGCTTTATTCTCTGGCAGAATTTGGGGACCCAGTCTCACGAAATCCTCATTGTGCTTGACTCTGCTCTTAGCAAGGATAATGGTACAGGACTGGGGATCGAAGCCCTTCTGGGGCTGGATCTTTAGGAAGAGCAGAATTAGGAACCGAATCTGAAAATTACTTTCCCCTCTGGATAAAAATGTGTGTGTGTGTGTATAATAAATTAGAAAACCTTCTCTGTAACACAAGTTCTAAATGGATCTAATTAGCATATCATTTAATGATTCATGATATTTGTTCTGTTGTGTTCTTATTACACAAATTTTAATGAGCAGCTCTTTTTGTGGTAACCGATTCCGTTGACTGAGCGGGTCAGATCCACTGCATGAGAGGTTTGATAAAAGTTTTCAGGCTGATATTATTTTTGAGATTAAAACAAATACTAGCTCAGTTTTTCTATATACAAAGGTGGGGGGGTTTAACAGTGAATCCACGTGCAGTTTTGTAAACTAAAATTAGAATAACAGTCACTGATCCTCAAAGGAAATATCATCATTTTTTATAGTCATTGTTTTGCAGTTGAGTGGTAGATCTAGATTCTTTTACGTACCTGTAAGAACAGATATAAAGAAAGGAAATCCTTCATGGCAAGAGAATTTCCTTTATTTGACAGTGGATCAAGCCCTCAGCTGCATCTCTGCTCATGTTTAGTATTTCAGATTTAAGGTATATAAAACAAGGCTGGAGTACCAGTACATGTTTACATTGCAGCTCCGATTCCTTTGTGTAAAAGTCTCAAGTGATCTGCACTGATGTGTTCAGTTTTCAGGCAGGAGCCAGGAAGTGGGTTTGAGCCAAAGCATATTGTCTATTTCCTTTATTATTATTATTGTTGTTGTTATTATTACTTTAAACAAGATACTTTGTAACTTCATGAGAAAAGATCAACACAAACATGGTGTCACCATTACAATTGTTACTTTTGGAGCTAAACGTTAGTGTGCATTTATTAAAGGTTAGAGAAACGTGTTGTACTGTAGCTGCTGTTTGTATCATGCATATGTGAACGTATGGTTTTAAAAGCTATTTTCGTTTTACATGAAATACAACTTTGCTAATAAAAGTTTGACTTGATGTAATCTTCAAAAGCCTTAGGTGTAATCAGCAAGTTTCTCTTTCATTTTGTTTTGGTTTGTTTTCTCCTGGTACCATTTCTTCGCTGGGAATCTGTTTTAATTGTCATTCAAAGCCCTCTGTCGCTTGTGGTCTGTGGTGGGTTTTCTTGGACCTGCACCAAGGTCAAGCTGCCCTTGGCTTTCCCTGGGACTGTCGGACACCACGGACAAACAGCCATTTCAATACGACCTGCACCGAGGCAGGGATGAACCCGAACTGCAACCACCCCGAATTCAGATGCCTCATTTATTTCATGGAATGATCATCTCCTGGATCAAACTCTTGTCCTGTATAATGTGTGCATCTCTAACATGCTTTATATACTCCATGTGGGTTAACATCACCTAACCTCCCAAGCACACAGAGCTTTAAGCTAAGGGGCATGTGAAATGCCTGCAGAAATTACATTATCCAGTATTAAAATACACTTAACCATGAAATGAAAGACAAAAGCTCAACATACCAGGCATGAACAGAGGTGAAGGGAGCCGACCCAGCTGCATGTGGTAGAATACAGCTATAAAGACTAGCAGGGGGAATTCCTACTCCTCTTCTTTAAAGACCACCAGAATCATGGCCTTTTTATAAATACCCAGACCCTAGAAACCCAGTAATACTCATTCTTTTCTTACTATCCCTTAGTTAGGGAAAACTCCCCTTATATGCAAAGTCAGAAATCTGGATGTATTCATTATATAGAGATATAACCAATGGCCTTTCTTTGATAAGGAAAAGAGGAAAAGAGTGAAATGCCTTAGTTCTTTTGTTACTGAGTATTCAAATGGTCATCCTGCCTTCCCCTCCCGCCCCCCTCTATTCAGTGTTATATGACTGCTTTAATTCTACATTGCCTGTCCACGGAGGGAGGTTAACCAGGCAGGGCTGTGCTAACTTGCATTCACCTTTCAGAAAGGCATCAAGGGCATCCCAAAGGTTTGGGGGTTTTTTTTTTTCATTATTATTATTCTTCTTCATATTCTGGAATAATGAGATTTACACTTTTCTCAAGAACACAATGGAGAGGAAAAAGTCTTACAATCATGTGCTTCACTGGAGTGAGAATAAAGACGCTGCTGCCACAGTCTGGGCTGCAGATCCCAGCTCACCGCATCCTACAACCTCGGCTGACTCCTGGCTGACAAATCCCTGAGCAAAAGCTTAAGGAAAAACTACGGGACCAATATACCGTTATTTGATATTTTGCTTTTAATACCAAGCTGGCATTATTGGCACTATTCTGGGGGCAGAGCTTTTTTTCTAATGTTCAAACCTTTCATTCTGTTCTTCAGTATTACAAGGAAATGTCATCACTTTTGGACATTTATTATCTGTTAATAAGCTTGAAATGCAGAGGAGTCAGTCAGTCACCGGGTGGGAAATACCAGCAGCCTCCCTTGCTGGAAACGTGGAAGCTCTGCAGATTTATAAACCTTATTTAACAAGACCTGCCTGTTGGTTTTGCCATGCTCAAGGCTCTGGTGGCTTCACTGAGGCGACATCCCCATTTGATGTGGCTAAAGCTGCACAGAAGACATGTCCTCGCCCTATCGCTGCATGAAGATGTGGGTATGTACCAAAGATGTGTCCTGTACCAAACCACCCTGTCCCATGGCCCGGTCACACGGTGCCCAGCTGGCAATGCCTACTGTGCTGCTTCCTTTTGCGGAGCATCTCTGTAGGTGTAGGAGACATCCCTGCCTGGCTGCAGGACTCTTTGCATTTAAAAAAGTATCCCCTGTAGAGTCTGGACTCCTGTACTGCATATCAAGCCCAGCCTATAGGGTGGAACATGGTCCTCCCCATTTACTTGGAGCATCAGGCCAGGAACATTTCAAAGCAGAATACATGCAGCAGTATGTTTTGTTTTGCTTTTGGTTTTTCAGAATGAATAGAATCATAGAACATTTTGGTTGGAAGGGACCTTTCAAGGTCATCTAGTCCAAGCCCCTGCACTGAGCAAGGACATCCAACCCCCCTGTACTGAGCAAGGACATCTGCAACCAGAGCAGGTTGCTCAGAGTCCCGTCCAACCTGGCCTGAAATGTTTCCAGGGGCGGGGCATCGACCACCTCTCTGGGCAACCTGGGCCAGGCTCTCACCACCCTCAGTGTAAAAAAATTCCTCCTTTTATCTCATCTAAACCTCCCCTCTTTTAGTTTAAAAGTATCACTCCTTGTCCTGTCACAACAGGCCCTGCTAAAAATATTGTCCCCATCTTTTCTATAGCCCCCCTTTAAGTACTGAAAGGCNAAGCACATCCAGGGATGGTGACTCAGCCACGCCCCTGGGCAGCCTGCTCCAGTCCCTGGCAACCCCTTTGATGTAGAAGTCCTTCCTAATGTCCAACTTAAACCTCCCCTGCCGTAACTTAATGCCATTTCCTCTTGTCCTGTCAGATGTGGCTTGTAATAAGAGACTAACACCAGCCTCCCTACGACCTCCTTTTAGGTAGTTGTAGAGAGCAATGAGGTCACCCCTCAGCCTGCTTTTCTTCAGGCTAAACAACCCCAGTTCCCTCCGCCATTCCTCATAAGTCTTATCCTTGAGACCCTTCACCAGCTTTATTGCCCTTCTCTGCACCCTCTCCTGACACAAGCCAGGATGCCAATGGCCTTCTTGGCCACCTGGACACGCTGCTGGCTCATGTTCAACCAACTGTCAATCAACACCTTCAGGTCCCATTCTGCCGAGCAGCTTTCTTGTTTTGGAGTTCCATGGCTTCATGCTGTCATGCTTTGTCAGCATGTCTGCAGTATTCTTTTTGACTGAAACCTCTAAGAACTAGGGGCTTTGACAGCTGCTCTTCACCTAGAAGAGAGGTGAGAAGCAGTCAGTGCAAGGAGGAGTAGGAGGGTGCAAAACAACGGGCAGCTGTAGCTGGCACGGGGCAAGTAGGGAACCACTGCTTCTGTTCGGAATCTGCTGGGGGTTACATGTTGCCACATTCTTACAGCCAACAGCATTGAGCTAGAAGAACTGACTCCTTTTCTATTGCTCCTCCTGAAGGAAACGACATCCATGTGGTACTTCTTTACTGATTACCCTGGTAACAAATCAGGAGCCTTTCCTTCCAATCTGCAATGCAGTTACCTTTATGAGTGCAAAGTGTTTCTGCCACAACTTGATGCATGAGAAAGCACCACATGTGGAGACAGGACTGGGAGGTGAGGCCATGTCTCCTGTAGGTTTTGCTGGGCTGGGAATGAAGCTGGAGCTGCAGGAATCTCCATGGCTGTGAGGAGGTGACCGGGACACCAGGTAAGAGTATACCAGCACTGGGGAAGTGGGTTTCTTACTGCTTTTAGCTGAAAGAGCAACGTGGGAAGGTCAGAAGACCTTCTTGAGGAGCTTTACAGGGCTGTGATTCCTCCCAAAGGGTTTTGCTACACCAAGGCTGGTATACAACGTGTGCTGTGGAGCTCTCCTCTTTCTCAAGGCTGGATAATGTGGCTGCTCTTCTGTGTTTCTTCTGAGACAAGTTTGTTGTTTTGCATCTGTGCTTTATTGGTGCTTCTTCCTCACCATGTGTTTCCTTCACTGCCTGTAACCTCCGTCAACTCTTCAGGGTAGAAGAAGTGTCCCACTAGCAAATGCATTTGGGGTTTTGAAACTGCCATGGGTCGAGATATCTGAACGGTTCCAGACTTTTTTGTTTTAAAACAAGACAAAAGGGTGAGATTAATCTGCAGGTTTTAAGACTCCTCGCAACAAATGTTCATTTCTGGGAGAGACAGTTGAAGACACAACAGTTTGTCCAAAATAGTTCCTGCTTGCTCCTCAGGGTGATGTAAAGAAGATCTATGTGGGTGTTGAGGTCCTCACCAGTGTGGTGAAGTTACTGGCATGGAGACCTTCCTCAGCCCAGTCCAGCTGCAGAATTCAACCTGGGAATGACTCACGTTGCTCCCTCCTGGGCACTTCTGCCTCGCTACGTGTCTGCAGGTGGCTGGACACATGGGAACTGAGATTGCTTGTATTTTTAAGTGAGTTCTTTTTATGTTTATTTATTAAATAATTAAAAGCACAAATGCAATTTCTAATAAAAGTAAGTTTAGCATGTAAGAGGGATGTTATCCTTTATGACTTCAGGCAGGTGTTGTTCTGAGCGTTTATTTTTCTCTAAGTGCCAATTTATACGAAATACTCACACAGAAAATATTACCAGGCTATTCAGACTGACAGTGGAGTAGCAACTTCCAGTCGAGCAGGAGTTCCAGTTAATTATTTATAATTTTAAAAAAACGTACATTTTACCCAACTCAGCATGGAACCGAGAGGCCACTAAGAAAATAAATTTACATAAAGTGCAGTGAAAATGGATCATTTGACACACTGATTTGGCTAATGTGAAAAAAGTTCTAAAAAAAATAGTTCTTGAGGAAAAAGAATTGTTGCAGAGAGGAGTGTCAGCGAAGTGGCAATGACAAGCAGAGGGGGAATAGCTCTGGAGCACAGGTCTTGGGGAGCGTTGCAAGATGGGGAGGAAGCTGTTAAAGCCACTTGTATTTGTTGTTTCTTCATCAGGAGTAACTTAGGTGGTTTTCATCACAAGTTTTTTGGAGGGGAGGAAATGATTGGCTGAAAAATGTTTGCTTTGTTTCATTTCCCTTGAGTGTGAGTTGTTGAGGTTTTTCATTTTTCTATTTTCATAAAAAAACTTTTACTAAAAAAGAAGTCAAAACTTTTTTATTTATTTTTGGATTGTATTTTTTTAACAACCTCAAGCATGAAGATTATCTAAGTCTTAGTGCTGTCCTGGTTGTTCTCACGAGGCCTCCCAGCTGCCGTTTCTTATACCTTTCTGGCTTTTTCTGCATGTGGTTAGTGCTGAGCTCTGCTAGGCTGAGCTCTGCTAGGCTGGACAGTGCTGCTGCCCTCCTGCCCAGGTATTGGGGTGCTGAGTCACTGGCATGGGTTGCCCAGGAAGGTTGTAGATGCCCCAACACTGGATGTGTTCAAGGCAATGTTGGATGGGGCTTGAAGCAACCTGGTCTAGTGGAACATGTCACTCCCACGACAGAGTGGTTGGAACTAGATGATCTTTGAGGTCCCTTCCAACCCAAACCATTCTAGGATTCTGTTCATACTCCCAGAGCAGCAGGGGCTCTGTGGGTTTACTCTGCCTGTTTTTTCTGAACCTCCCATCTCCTGGAGTCCCAGGACTGAGAGTTTGTGGATAACAGGGAGAACTTAACTGTTAAGATTGTTTCAATAAGGAAAAAAAGTAATAAATTCAGTCTACCTCAAGGAAGAAATATCATCAAGCTCAGCTTGTGATTTATTGAGAATTTAACATTTCAGATATTTATTTTTTTTTAAGAAATAGTTACAAAAATCTCCCGACTCACTGACCTTGTGGAGCTTTGAAAGAACCCATGAACTGAAAGGGTCATGAAGCCATGGGGAATGGAGGAAGAGGACATTAATTCTCTAACTATGCAGGACTGTGACTCTGCAGCTTACTCTGACTTTCAAAATTGAGAGGTTATACATCTGAGTGAGAAGCCCCTATTTTGACTAGTTTTGGTAAACCCCATTAGAAATACGCATTTCTCAGCCCTGTTATTTATGGGTTTAAATTTGGCTACATCTCTCCTTGCTGAATGTCCTGAACATTGAAATTTTCTCACATCTGCAGTCTAAGTTTCCAGTTAAAGAACGAAAACTTTAAACTCAGCTGCCTCGTTTCGCCAGCCTGTTATCAGTGCCCATTGTATTTTCAGGATTCTGTCAGTTTGACAAGACATAGCTGAATCCGTTTCTTCTTATAAGCAAGGCAATAACTACTAAAAATTGATGGATTTTGCTGCAGTTGAAAATACAGACTAATTCTTGCCATAATTATCAAGTCTTTAAATGGTAATTGCACACTGTTACCATCTATCTGCTGTCAAATTTATTTCAGTAATTGACCTCCTAGTCCACGAATTAGAGACAGCCTTTGATTATTGGTTCAATTAGTCTTAAAGCATCATGTCTCTTTTTCTTTTTTTTTCTCTTTTAGGGTATTTTAGTTATCCAGCCAGTCAAAGAAAGCACCAAGAATGTCACTAGATGTTTCTTATCTTTATCGCTTTCTATCAGTCCTTGCTGCATCTCCTTTTAATTGGTATCATATGGATACATTGATGAGAAACTATTGATTGGCTTTGTGCTTTTTCTTCATTTCAACCTTTAGTGACACTTTTCTTGGACAAAAGAAAAAAATGTAGGTCCCATCGACTCTGTTGTACCTAAAATGTTTCTAATATGAGGAAGGCAGAGAGAAGAATATGTGTATTTTCTAGGATCATTATAAGAGAGGCTTTCCAAGACAAAATGGCCAGGGCTTGGTTTGAGGGAATGAAAGGGAAGAAATATTGTGTTCTTGACATCCAGAGTCATGTGGAGATGGAGAAACACATGCAGCTGTTTGTTCCTTGCCTTGTGTAAAACCAGAGTAGTGCCATGGACACTTCTGGTCTGATTTTACTCATGTAAATGAAAGAAAATGCATGGTAACAAGGACTAAAAATAAGTGTGTGTGGGTTTTTTCTTATAAATTATTAACTATTTAGGTGCAGGTTTTTTTCCTGTATTAGAAGGAATTCCTTCATTGACTCCCTGGCTCCTTTTATTGAAGTCCTTTATTGACCTCCTGAGCAGGGACCGTGCTGTTTTTTTGCGGCAGTGCTTATTTTGTAGCTGAGAGATGAAGAAAGAGAGGAATAGGGAGAGTGACTCATGGCCAGGTGAGGTGTCTGTGCAAACACCATGCACGTCCAGCTTAGACTTTCCAGTAATCACTGATTTTTGTTGTAAGTTGTATGTGTAAAGGTGGATTTTAGACAAAGCTGTGCCTGATAAGCAGCTGAAAGGGCAAAGAGATTTGAGGTGGAATAAAATCAGTATTTGACCTGATCTTGTCACAGAGGGAGGAAAAAACCGACTTTCATGGTCAGCTCTTAAACCTGCCTTTCTTTCTCTTCCCCAAGCTCCTTTTCCCTATGTTTACACCAGAGTTCTCTCACACATACCTCCTTGCACATTTTCCTCATGAAAATCCCAGATATTCTATAAGCTTTTTTTTAAAATCTATTTTTCTGCTGTTGTTGTGTTGACACAAATAAATGTTTGTGCAGCAGTGGACGAAAATGAATGAAATAAAACAGAAACCTCTTTTCTGCTTTCCACCCTAAGATGAGCATTAAACAGCAAAAATAAAATGAAGCCTTCCCATTTCTAAAAAGATATGTGATTGAGACTTTTTAGTTATGTCTTTACAACTATATTTTATTCAGGTCTACCTTAATTTTAATCATCCCTGGGTTACATTTTGCCCTCCCCATCCCTCCAGGCTGGTAATGAGAGCAGTGCAGCACAGCTATCCTTCACGCAGCTGTCTTCTGCAGACCAAAACATCTGCTGGTGATGCAAACAAAAGTCACGCTCGGCTTTTTCATTCCAGATGATCACCGTTTGATAACTCTCTTTCATAAGAGCAAACGATTGCTAAATACAAACAAATACAATCTGAAACTTCCTATTCTGCAGTAGTCACCTGGTGGTTCCGCTCCCTGCTATTATCCCCAATCCCTTCTGTTCTCTGCCAGTCGGAGCAGAAAAGCAAGTGTTGCTGTGGTTACACCAGGGAAATAGGCAGATGCTGCAACATGCATGATGGCTCTTCCAGGAAATGCTTCAAGATAATGACAAGCAGTGATTGTGCCAGGGATGTTCCTTGTTCCTGTGTCTCTTCAGATAATAACTTTTATAACCTCCTTGGCTGTGTCCCCTAGAAGGATTTGAGGACACAGTGATTGTAAGAAATCACCTGAGATTATTATTTCCCTGTGTCTTCTGCCTCCTGGACTGAATGACAGCCTTCCCTGCACCTCAATAACATGTGCTCTCTCTCACATCCAGTTCTTAAGCTTTAGCTGTATTTCAGCATCTATTTTTTTTTTATTCTTAGAACTTTTGCTGCTTGAGGATTCAAGAACTTCAGAACAGCTAAAGCACATGAGTCCAGCGCTTAGCTGCTGCCTAAGTGGGTATATAGATACAGCTGCATCTCCCAGTAGCTCCTTTCTGGGCTGTGCACAACTCAAAACTTTTGCTTATAACAGAAGCACAGAATGGTGGGGTTGGAAGGGATCTCTGGAGATCATCTCACCCAAAGCAGGGTCACCCAGAGCAGGGTGCCCAGGATCATGTCCACGCAGGTTTGGAATACTTCCAGAGAAGGAGACTCCACAACCTCTCTGGGCAGCCTGGGCCAAGCTCTGCCACCCTCACAGCAAACAAGTTTCTCCTCCTGCTTAGATGAAACCTCCTGGGTTCCAGTTTGTCCCTGTTGCCCCTTGTACTGTCGCTGGGCACCACTGACAAGAGTCTGGCCCCATCCTCTTGCCCCCACCCTTTAGCTCTTGACCAGCATTGATCAGATCCCCTCTGAGGCTTCTCTTCTCCAGCTCAGCAGCCCCAGGGCTCTCAGCCTATGCTCAGCACAGAGATGCTCCAGACCCCTCAGCATCTTTGCAGCCTCTGCTGGACTCTCTCCAGTAGCTTCTCTTTCTTGAACTGGGGAGCTGAACAATGCAAATCAGCTCATACACAAGCTGGGGGAAGGATTCTCAGCAGAGTTTACCTGTCTCCTTGTGGCTTCTGCAGGTGTGACCAGGGCAGACCTAACTGGATAGTGAGGCAGATGAGTGCTGGTCTATATTCTCCTCTGTACTGGTGGGACTGGGCCTCCAGCCCGGGAGTGAGGACCCTGTGACAGGAGGTATGACATGGAGACCTAACCTAGCTGAGGCAAGAGGATCCCTTTCCAAATGGGCGCTCCAGCCAGTGATGGTGGGCAGCAAGAGTGGGGTGCTTTAAATAAATCAATCCCGTAGCAAAAAACCCCCACCCTTCAGTCTTATTTCAGCAGTAGCTGCTGCTCTTGCTCAGCAGTAAACTGCAAAAGCTCCAGAAAGGCACAAGATTTAAGGCACTTGAAAGGCATCCTGAGCTTCTGTGTTCCCTGTTCGCTGGTACCAGGCTCCTACTGAGGATTTGAAGGGATGTGCCTGGATGTCTCCCAATGTGTTTGTAAGGAGTCTAAGCATTCTGCCTATGTTTGAAAAAAGGGCTGTGGAGCCACCATCTTTTCCAAGTTATCTCTGAGAACTGGCCTTCAGTCAACTCATTCATTACATTATTAAAAAACCATAAACAGTTGGAATTCAGAGTTCCCCTCTCTCTAACTTAGCTATCACATCAGAGCTGCCAAATATATATAATTATTTTTTTTTCCCCTTGTACAAAACAACAAGCTTAGCTGCTTCTCTGAGACTATTCATTTTCACCACATCAGGAACTTATTAATTCTTGATGAGAATTCAGGCATTAATCAATTCTTGATTGAACTCTCCCCAGAGGGAAAGAGGAGAAACTGGGCCAGATTTGCCTTTTGGCTGCTTTGAGCTCTGTCTCTGACTTAGCACACACGGCATCAGTGGCATAATCAGTCTGCTTGCTTCAACTCGATATCAAATGCATCTTCACAGCTAATGGAGGACTCTGAAGACAATCTCTCTTCTACAGGTACTTTTTGGATGAGAAGAAAGTGGCCAGAGCCCCTGCAGTGCTTTACCTTTGCAATCCTCCTGCAGCAGCGGCAACAGGTAGCCGAGAGAATAGCCTGAGGGATGCTCTAGCAAGGGTCAGGCTGGTACAGAGCTGTGACAAGACCAGGGCAATTAAAAGGAGGAAAAAACCCTATTTTTATATATATATGTACATATATATATTTCTTCCTTCTGCTGCATTTTGCGTGTTACAGCCATATCTTGAGGGCTGGCCAGCAGGTAAGGACACAGGAGCACTGAGCACTGGGAATCTAAGTCAAGTCTGGAGTCAAAGAGCCTCAGTCTTCTCCTGGTCTAAAATCACAGTCGATTTAGGTGCAAGGATGTTGGGTTTCTGCAGCGGGGTCTGAAATCAAGCCCTCACTTGTTGTTAAGATCTTATATTGAAGCTGCTTGCTTCTAGTGCACATCTTGCAAGCACTGTCTGCGTTACAGACAACTCAAGTCAGGTTGTCAAAATGAGGTTTCATTTAGTCGTGCTATACTGAGGAATTTCCATTTAGATTTATACAGTTGACCCACTTCCTTGTAACCATATTTTGCAGGAGGAAGTTTCCCTGTGAGGTTTTTAGAGCTGTTTAGATGAATTTTACTTGACAGCTCCATGTCATTTATTTTATGACTCCCTTGCAATGAATTAGAAATAATTTACCATTATGCTAAGGATTTGCCCTATTCTCATAGGGAGCCAAACTTCCTTTATTTGTCTTGTACTTATCATGAAAAGTAAAATGTGATGACTTCAATTCCAAGGTGAATTAGACACGGCATGAACTCTAAAGGGATGCCTAAAATATACTTAATTTGAGCTGCACTTTCATTGTCAGCTTGTATATCTCTCAACTCAGTAACGTGGATTTATTGGTTTGGGTTTCTTCAGTAAGTTTTACTATTGTTCCTTCAGAAAAGATTTTTCTTCCCCGCTCCTCCCTGAAGATAGAAGTCCAGTCAGGTTTCATTCATACTCAATACTTTTCTAAATTCTAGTATTTATTTTGTTCTTAGCTAAGATAGTCAGGAGTTTGGCACGATACATCACACAGGAGTTTTGCATGGAAAATGTTGCACTTTTCCCTGGTAAAGTGAATTTTCTAGTATAAACTCTTACTAAAAGAAAATGGCAGGTAAGACACGGACACAAATTTTCTTTCTGCCTGACTTCTTGTCCCCAACATGCCACTCCCTTGTCTCTGGATGGTGCTGGTCCTGATGGGGTTGGTGGAGTTGAGAATCATAGCTGGTGGCTTTTAGCAGTTCCTGCCTACTTCACTTGTACATAAACCCATTTTTTTTGTAATCTTTTCTTTTGCAAAGTGCTTTGAAACCCACAGATAAACATGATTTATAAGAACTGCTGCTGGTATTTTTCTCCTTCATTCCAGAAAAAAAAAAAAAACACAAAGCATAATCTTGTGTCAAAATAACCAAGAACATTTTACTCCCAAGAACCAGTTGTTGAAGTCCCTGCTGGTGGCTGCTCTCCTCACCAGAGTGTTGTGCAGCAAAGGTAGTTCATGGGGAGACTGGAAGGAGGAGCGCAATGATCCTCCTTAATCTGCAAGGTAGTTCTACGCTCTTTCAGAGCAGCCAAGCTGCTCTGTTACTGCCCAGTGCCAGCACTGGAACCATCCGGCAGCACAGTTTAAACACTAACAGATTCCTGAGCACAGGTTCTGCTGACGGACCTGTGATGCTCAGCCCTAGCAGCTTGTTCCTTTTTCCCTCCTTCATGCTCATGCAGTTGAAAATTGAGTTTCATTTTTATTCCTTCCACCTCTTCAAAGCCAACCTCTGCCGCTTTGAAGCGGTTGCGGCTGGAAGCAGTAACCTCGCCTGCATTAGTGTAACCCCACTTTGAGCACTAACTGGAGGGAGTGAGGGCTGTGGGAACTCTCCTGCCCAACCCAAAGAAAAGGCAGGTTCAGAAGGGAATCGGAGCCTGAGACAAGGACAAAGCATTTGGGCATTTCCTCTGGGCTTGAGCAGAGAGCAGAGCTAACCCAAGAGAGAGCTACTGAGAAGCCACAGAAGAGGAGTGTGTTTTTTAAGCTGCTTTATTCAGATTTTCAGGTTTCTGAGTTGCTGAAGTGCAACCCTGGGAAAAGCACACAGGAATGGTGTGAGCTTTAACCTCAGTGCTGGAGTGCAGGTGCCAGAGGATTGGAGCCAGAGGGGTCTTTTTGGTACCAGGAGGAGCAGCTGCTGGTCAATCCCCTCTGGTTTTGAGGTTACAGTGACAGGATATTTTGCTGCTCATTTGCACTCCGGAGAATGCTGTGATGCCTTTGCAGTGCTTGGGGCATCACCAGCAGTGCCTATCTCAGCAGGCTTCAGATACCCACCACAGTGATGACTGTGACTTCTGTCAAGGTTAATGGTGTCACAGCCTCTGGTTTCACTTGTGAATGGCTTTAGGGGATTTAAATGGGTGAAAGAAATGTCAGGATTTTCTTCTCAAAGACCCTTCATGCTCTAAGAACAAAGGAAAATACCCTGGCAGTGGTAGCACACAATGGGGAATGGGTTTTGTAGACTGCCCTGCCCCTCTGGAAGGAGAAGACCTCTATTTCAGCCAGCCTCAGCTAGGACAGTGTGAATAGCTGAGTGGGAAGGGTAAAAAACAGCTTTTTTTTTTTTTTTTTTAAAAAAAAAAGGTCAATATAGGTCTGAGGGAGCACTTAAGATGAAGTTGTCAGCAATGAAATGGAGATTTATCAATTCTAGTGACCTGTATAAACAGATGAGAGGAGATGTAGCTGGTCACTTATAACCATGTAAATTTAATTAAATTGGTATTGCTTGCAGGAAATGGAGAGTATTGGATATAACAATTAGTGGCTCTTTCTGCTCTTTTGGAAGAAGCAAGTGGGCAGATGGTGCAGGGAAATGGCACTTAGACCAGAGAGCATTACCCTTGTCAGTAACAGACAATTAATACCAATGACCTATCAGTGCTCGAGTTCAATTTTCCAATAGCTAAAATACAAGATGGGGCACTTGGTCATGTCTGTTAGGAAGATGAATCCCATGGGATCTTTTTCACTCTGTTTTGCAGTATGTGTTTGCAGGGTAGAAGGAGGTGGGCTTATGGGAGGAGAACTGGAGCATCGCTGGGTCCTTTCCTCTGAGAAGCAGATATGGAAGGTCTCAAGTGGCTGGCATGAGATTGCCTTTAGTGTTTCTTAAAAACCATCCTTGACATTTCTTAACTCAAGAGGCTTTGCATCTGAGAGAAGGAAGCTCTATATTAGATCCCATCTCCAGGGCAAGAGAGTGGTTGATCTCTGGATGGAAAGTTAGTGATTGCTTGGTGCAGGGAAGCATGGTTTGATTTTTGTCTACTATGTTCTAATAGGAAAAAAAAGTCTCCACTTATTTACTGTTGTTCAAAGGATCCAATTTCACACAGATGAAAACAAAACTCCTTTAATTCCTTCCCACCTCCCTGCCCTGGCAAAATACTCCGTAACAAATGGTGAGCGGGACAATTCGAGCGTACAGCAGAGCATATAAATAAGGAGTTGAACATGGTAAGATTGACAAGCAAAAGAGCATGAGAAAATGTGTGGCCAGCAAGTTTAAACCTATTTTGTACTTTAAAGATGACAGGAGGAAAAAGAAGCTTAACATGTTGCATCAGTCTGCAGATGGAGACAGCACTGTCAGTGTGTCTGTCCGCTCCTGGCAAGGAGGGAGGAGGGGGATGATGCCACAGGAGGGAATAATTTCTATCCCAGCAGTGATTAAGAGGCAGTTAAATGGCACCTACGATCATCAGGCTCTGTTAATTCTGCAATTCTGCCTAACTGGCACCTAAAATTTTTAAGAGCCGACTGAGCTACTCTTTGGATCATTAATGTTTATTTTTAATAAGTCCTGGATCACTAGGGAAGTTTCAATAGGCTGCCAGAAAGCTCGTGCTCTGCCATCATTTAGAAAGGGTAAATGGGATGACCTGAGTAATTACAAGCCTGTCAGATGAGCATTCAATCAACGTGCGTTTCATACCACCAAAGGTAAAGTCATATATCTAAGAATAATGAATGTAGCGGATACTTGCAGGACAGGAGATTTTAACCCAAGAAGCAGTGTACAATAGGGGAATACTGAATAAGCCTGGGGAGAAACTTCCTCTTTCTCTCTGTCATGGGGGAACTCCACGCAGCAGCGCTGCTCTCCTGTTTTGGTGTCCATGATTCATGAAGCTACTCAAAAATTCAGAGAGAGTTCAGGGAAAAGTCACCCAAATGACTAAAGATTTTACAATCCAGCCATATAAAACTAGGTCTGTTTAAGCCACAGAGAAAAGGGAAAGGACTTCCCCGACCAATATCTAATGATACATGCTGGGATAATACTGGCAGAAAATGTAGTGGCTGCGGCTTGAAGCCAGAAAGCTCAGACTACGAACCCCGTGTGCAGTGCTCATTAATTACTGGCTGGATAAATAAGGATTGTGACAAATTTCCACCACTGGATCTCTTCACAATAATCTCAATTTATTCTATAAAAATATAATCTCTGGTCCAACCATTTTTGGTGGCCTTTGGACCGGAAGAGACCTGGTTGGTCTTCCTACCAGGCAGGCTTTTCCTGGTGTGCAAGGCTGCAGTTGGTGGCCATTGCAGGTCAGAAGAACTCTGCCGTTGACTTTGGTCGAGGACATGCAGAGTGGATTGGGGTCACAGTGAGGGGTCTACGCAGGCATGGCTCTCAGCAGGACCTCTGCAGTTGGAGCAGCCACCCCGGAGGAATAAGAAACAGATGTTTGCAATAAAATGTAAGATTGATAACCAACCCTTCAGGTGGCCAAAATGTGTTTGACCACTGAGCTCAGAGATGATACCTACATAAGGTCTTCTATTATTTATAGCTGTCTAAATAGCCATGTAGGCTACAAGGCTATTTTGTGAAGGTGCAGTGTAAATCTAAATTGAAGCTTATTTTTAGCACCTCACCTGGAGGTCAGGATGTGCCCAGGTGTCCATGGGCTCTGCAAAATCTAAAAATATTTTCCAGATATAGCATTTTTTTAAAAATTCAGAAACTCCTGATCGTCTTGGCTTTAAAGCAACCACTGAAACCTTGTACTGTCTGCATTCTTTTCTAACTTCTTTTATTCTCTTAATTAATTGACAAAATTAGCAATGGTTTCTTCCCTGGTTTTCCCCTTCAGTTTTTTGTTGGATCTTCTGCATGAAAATACCTCTGTATTTTTGGAACGTGGATAATACATTACCAGTAAACTGCCCCACATTTATGTGGGGTTTGTAAATTTTTTGTGTTAAAAAAGAAACTGCCAATGCCTTTAGGAAAAAAAAAAAATCATAAAAATTCTAGATTCCTGGAGGAATTTAGGACAGAAGGGCTTCTGAAGACTGCAGAGCAGTTAGTTTGTCTTGGGTACTACTACCACCTCAATTTTCTACCAGGATTTAAGAAGTGGAAATAAAACGGTGTTGTGGGTATGAAGATGCTTTTGATAAATTTCTCCATTAATTTTTTAAAAGTATTGTTTGACTATTTTTAAGTGAAGCGTTGCATTTGGAGGGTTTTAAATGACATTTTGGTTCAGAATGTAAATCGATATCCTGTATTTCTGAAAGATTAAAACTAAATGAAGTCCATAAAATCATTCACTGGGGGAAAATTCCATGTTTCAATTTTTGTAGCACAATACCCCTCTCCTCTTTACCATTCTCCCCTACTTTGAGCCTTTTACCTTTCATTTAATTCCTAACCAGGTAAAATTTAATATTGATATTTCTCACAAAATAGGCCAATATTTGTTTACCAGACCCAGCTACCAGTAAAAAACACTTCAGGAGGCTGAAGTCCCTCGGTGCAGCAGACAATCATATTGATACATGGCTGCTCTGAAAGTCCGAATGGCTCCTAACGGCTTTGACATCCCATTCTTCTCATGCCTGCTGTGCTGAGGTTACATTTTGTTGCAGACTCCAGAATATATTTGTTTCCAGAAATTCACTTTCACAGTCCCCTGTGACTTTGTCTTTCCTTTTCCTTTAAAACTCCAGTTTTCCTCCTCTTTAGGGAGGTCAGCCTTTGGAGCTTTTCTGTTTATTCATAGTATTTGTAAGATTATTACAAATATTTACCGGACACCTTCATGTACAAAGTCTTTGTGGAGGGCTACTGAAATCAGCATTATTTGGGAGTCTGATTTTACTCTTCCTCGTGACTGGTAAGTTCATTTTTGCTCATTTGAAGTTGATGAGCCTGATTATAAACATTCCTCTGGCAAGGAGATGGAACTCTACTGATTTGAGTGGAACCATGTCAGTTTTATAAGTTAACTTTTAATCAACAGAATCTAACTCAGTAGAACGTAACTGGTAGGATAATGTTGCTTTTGATCCAAACCAATTAACAAATACAATTTTTTTCCCCTGAGTACTCACCATTCTACAGCTTTTTATTTAATAGTTTTCTTAATGTGCTCTATAGGTCTTTAGTGTTAAAAATTTTTTTTTAAAGGCATTCTCCTAATTCTGTAACAGTGGTTGGTTTGTTGGTTTGGTTTTTTAACGAGTGCTTCTTTTCTTTTATCACTAAAGAAACTACTGGCCAAAGGTAATGCCTTTATAACTGCAGTGCTGTCCAACAAGACCAGCAATCTTCAGGCTATAATTTTGTCAAATCATAGTCAATTTGAGCTATTGTGGGCAAAAATGTCTTCTCTGATCAGCTGAGGCATTGTCCTCAGCTTCCAAGTCCTAAAAAAGATAAAATATACTCTTTTACAGTGTTTGCAAATGTGCTTTCTATAATTGAGTAAAACCAGAATCAATGAGCAGCTAACATCCAATTTTTGTGAACCATACGGAAGTCATTTTTATAGGGTTTCTAATGAAGTCTTAATTATTGTAATATGTACACATTTTGAGAGTTGTCAGGCTGTCTTGCACTGGTGTTAGTGTTAACGTACGTTAATTGGCAAATTACAGCTCCATGTAATTCATAGTCATTTCGTTTAGGAGTCCTGCTTCCTGCTTGAATCACTTGAGAGTGAATTATCAGAAACTATATGAAATTTTCATCACATAACCTCATTTGTGGTTGTTTGGGAGTTTTTTTTAACGTTATGGGGAACTGTAGCCAAGGGAAACAAATAAAACAGATTACTTCACAAGAGTATATTGACCACCAGTAAATGAGTTTCAAAGGAGTGTTGGACACAGAGAACCCCTGCAGCATCTCTGTTCTGTGCGCTGTGAAACTGTGATATTTAGGAGCTATAAATGGGATATTAGGAGAATGGGAATAGAGGGGAGGAGGCATCTGTGTACTGGCCACCATGGGGTCCTCTACTGCTCGCTAGAAAGAGCTGGGGGGTTATGATAAATGCTGCGCTAAAATGATGAAACTTGCTGCCTCCTTCAGTGAAGAACAACCTGAGAAAGAAACCTGGCAAAGAGAAGAGTTCCAGCCCTGGGATCCTGACTCAGGCTCTGGCTGAGCTGTACAAGGTTGGTGCCACGTTCATCTCTTGCTCCTCATGCAGCTGATGTCTCCTGGTGAGCACTGTGCTGGTGATCAAAGCCCACAAAGCGGGCGTGCAGCTCAGGTTCAAAGGCTTCAGCCATGTCTCTCATTTATACATGAATACATTCCTTCTACTTTACTGGTTATTATTTTTATCGTTCCTATTTTCTCTTGAAGGTGGTAATTATTTTATATTCATGCTTCAGTCATTATCAACCAATGTGATCATTTCATGCTGTGTAGCTTTGAACGCTGCAGAAAATTTCCAACTGGGATGTCTCTGTTGTTCAATACCTATTTGTGGCTAATGTAACTGTGAGGAGAGGTATCGTGCGTAGACTCGTGTTTTTTGGTGTACTGTCCAGTGACTTATCAGAGTTATGCTCTCGAGCATCTCATGACTACTGTTGCACAGATACAATAATGACACATCCTGAGGGTGGCAGAGCCCTGGGACAGGCTGTGCAAAGAGGTTGTGGAGTCTCCTTCTCCGGAGAGGTTCCAATCCCACCTGGACGCCATCCTGGGCAACCTGCTCTGGGTGGGTGTGTTGAATGAGATGACCTCCAGAGGTCCCTTCCAACCCCCACCATGCTGGGATTCTGTGATTTTTTTGGGGGGTGTGCATAGCTTTGTTTCACCTGTATTTTAAGAGAGCCTTGACAGCCCAGGACACCTGGGAACAGACTCTTGATCCATGTTGCTGTGAAAAGGAAGGGAGTTTTGTGGAGAGCCTGCTCCTGACTGACATGGGAGGCTGAGGGTTGCCTTTGCTACCCATGCACGTATGTGGTTGGACTGACCCTGCAATCTTGTCTCCTGGGTCATGAGACACTTGAACCTTTTGGGGTTATCCTCAGTCTTATACCCAGTGCAAAGAAAATCTCTTTACAGTAATATCACTTTCAGGATAACTCTTGGGTTTTTCATGACACAGAGGTGTCGTTACAAGGCTCAGCAATCATCTTAATATGGATTTAGTACCCACAAATACGGGGCAGTTGCTTGTTTCCAGCCACTTGTTTCAAATAGTTAAGCTGAAGTATGCTAACAGAAATATTATTGATTAGCTTTCAGGGTAAAAAATTAGGTATGTGAGCACAGATATGTTCTGCATCATTGTATATTGACTAAATGTATTAAAGATAGATAAGATAAAACTGTGATAGGCATTTCTTCTCGTCTGAAGCAATGACTTTAATTAATTCTATTATTAAAGCGAGCATATTAACACTCAAGTGCTTGAGCCCTTCTGCATACCTGCATGATCAGCATTTGAATCTTACAATTTACTGATCTTTAATTCAACTTTTTTAGCAGTATAATCTTCAGTATAATGTTTCATGTTTTTCTGAGAGACAGCTCATTCAAGGAAACACAGATCAGAGAAGGAATGAAATTATACTTGCCCAAGCAATTTTAACTAAGCACGGGGAAAACGTGTTTCATTCACAGTCATAATCTGTCATTGTTTACTTTGACAATTGGTTTGAAATTGTGAAAGTTGCTTCATTTTCCAGACAAACTGATTCATCTGCTATTTGCTATGTATTCCTTGAGATCCAAAAATGCCTATTTAATTAGTGAGGATGTCCTCAGTGGAAGAAAATGAGGATGGGCTCACCCTGTGGTTGTATTTGTTGTGTTGAACTGAGGGTGCCTGGGCCAGCTCCATTTATTCTAGACCGTGCGCGCAGTGGAATTTGGCTAGTTACTGTGATGAATTAACGGGCCAAGAAGATTAAGTGCTTTAATCATAATTGCATGTTCATGAGCCAAATTTCAAGTCAAGGATTTAATATGTTTAAGTGCAGGAGATAATAATAATGGCAAAAGTTATATTGTAAGGAGTCATTTCAGTTTCTAAAACCATTCTGAAAAGGCAACCCCACTCAACCAAGTAATTTGTGTAACTACATAAATATTCCCTGTGTACCTTAAAGGATTCCTTTTTCTCCTGAAGTCTGCAAATTACACTTTTATGAGATGCTGTACAAACTAACTACTATATCTATTCAGAGTATGGTAATAGCTCCTTGCCTTTGAATGAAATATTTGACCCTCAAGATTCTGGCAGTATCTTTCCTCATAAAATACTTGAACATTGAATAAGATCTTAAGCTTTATTAAGTACATATAATGCTAGTATCTGTGGGATTATGTGTAGTAACCTTATTTACAGAACCTTAAGATGTATTTGCAGAGTATATTTTAAGATGGGACAACTCTGTAACGTATTTATAATCTCTTCTTCTTACATGACTTGCTCTTAAAAAAAATCCCAAAGGTCTTCCCTCAGAAGAAGTACAGGAATCCTCAGTACAATCTGAGTACAACTTTAGATTGCAACATTTCAGGAATAAAATGCGTACCTGATGCAATACAATAAGTCAGTCTCTTGGGCTATGCTGTTTCCAAGTGCTTCTTGCTCAAAATGCAAAGAAATTATAAGGAAATACAGCTTTTCTTATAACCGAAAACATATGCTATGGATGTTGCATCCACAGAGATTCTTCTTTTGAAACTGGAATAGGGCCATGAATTTTCAGGTACCAGAGAAATACATTAGAGACGTAATACTGATGAAAAGCCTTAACTTTCTTCCAAAAGTGCATTCCCTCTTCTCCAGAAGCAGGACCTCTTCCAGCAAAGCATTAAAGTGTAGAATCTGCTCCCAGAAATGTATGTGATTTCCCAGGACAAAATCCACTCCCTTTGGAGGAAAGGAGGGGGGAAAAAAATCATACTACCCACAGATAATAGACAGTCTATAATTGGAAGCTGTGAGTGAGTTTCAAACCCTTGTTTTTTGGGAGGCAGCTCGGAAAACACAGAAATGTTGACTTGACAGAAGAAGCATCTTCTACATGTGCTCTGTGTACATGAAATTCTTCTTGGCCAAAATACATGTTAGGGCTTTGCAGACCAGTGTTGTAGTATTATCCATGGGGATGCTGATGTTAAAGGGCTTTATAGAAACTTTTGAGAATTCAAAATAGAGAACAAAACAACTTTTTATATTACTTCAAGGAACATAGGGGTTTCCAAACACTTTTTTTCCCCCTCATGCTCTTAAAAGTTCCCTCACAGATAAATAATACTATTACGTTTCCATTTGAAACATGCAAACATGATCACTTTGGAGGGTTTAGTTATTTTCTTTTTCTTAACAGGCCTGTAAAGAACAGCTTAGTAAGGGAGCTGGAACTGAATCCATGTCCAATCAAACTGATCAGCATTTTGGGGCATGACTTTTCAATCCCAGTGTGACGTACAGTCATTTAATGTAACTTTATACAAGAGAGCTGTTTGGATTATTCCCTAAAGATTATCTGCAGGATCTTAAAGAGCACTTTGGATAGCTCAAAAGTCTCAGCACTATATATATTTTTCACTACATTCCCGCTGCTTTTGTAATGTTTTCAAAGCGTCAGTGTTGGATACAGTAACAGAATAGGGCTTGCAATTTACTTCACCGAGATAGCAATGCTAGGGTGAAATTACAATAGACTTTGCTTATTTGTGGAATTAATTATTAAAATGTGCTCGGCAATCACTCATGTCAACCCTCTGTGCTTACAGGGCTTTCTTTCCCCTCATGCAAATACCACCAGAACAATGTTAGGTGGTACCGAGTTGCTTTGCGTTAACAATAGCTGTCCCTTCTTGTCTCTGCTGTATTATTTAAAACGTGGCTTTCGTTAGTTATTCAGTGTAGCCCATTTGTGGGGACAAAGTAAGCCCTTACTCATTTTCATCAGCATCTAAACCTGCAAATATGGGTAAAAAATAAAAGACTTAGACTTTTGGACTTTTAATTTTTATTTAGTTGTTGCCAGATGTCAGCTTTTGAGTTAAGCTCAAAAAAACTTCACCTCTTTTGTTCTTAGACCTGGTTGCTTTTCAGGGTTGTCTTCTGGATTCATGGGGTAACCCTTGGTTTGCCCTGCACAGGGTAATTTAGGAAGAGTTCTGTGGTGTCAGCAGGTAGCACTTCCACGAAGATGTCAAGAGAAATCTTACCAGGCTTTCCCGATGTGAAGCTTCATTTAAGGATCACTGAAATGAATTGTGTCAATGATTCTCACAAATTGCACCTACATCACTCAGTGGCTTCATTTAAAAGCATGTATCTGTTTGTGAGCGCATTTTAAAATTGAAGAATTTGGGAGCGGATGTGAAGCGGGGCATTTAGAAGGCTCTCTACTGTGAAGAAGCAAGTTTAAAGGTCTGAAGTTGTGTGTGGGGGGTTTCAACAGAAATGATCTTTGAAATCTTTTCCATCAGTTCCCTCCACATTCCAATTTCAGTTTTATAACACCCCTCACTGTGCAAGTCTTGGCAGGAAACTTGCCCATCTTGCGGAGCTTTGCATGAATAATTCATTTAAGTGTCATGCTGATTCTCAAAAGGTTGGAATATTTCTTTGGAGAAAGTGTTTAATAAGATTCTTCCAAACAACAAAAAATATAGCTTTGTATGAATTTTATGGGGTAGTATCTCTTAAAAGGTTTTGCACAATCAAGGATTTAATGAACTGAAACCCAAAACATATGGTAGTCCCTTCTACCTATTTGTTTCCCAGGTTGAAGTATGGAGATGAAGCTGCTTGACTGGGGTCAGGAACTTGAATCTGTCAGATCCAAAGGCATAGGCGGAAGTTCAAGAAATAGGATACAACTCCTACTTGCCTCTTTATATTTATATTTTCATTTGGTTGATACTCTGTGACAAAGACAGAGAATGAAGCAGCACTTCCACTTATTTTCCGAGCCAACAGAAAATACCACAGGGCTCCTGCAAAATGCTGTCACTCTGAAAGACTCCCAGCTGAACGGTGTCCCAGGCGTTTTGTTCAACAAGGTGTCATTTAGCCCATCAGACAGAGGCACACAGGCGTTTGCAGTCCTCTGAAGAGTGAGTGAGTTCTGTGACAAATTATGGATACTTAGTAGTTAATGAGGCTTAGTAGTATGGAGGGTATTTTTATCTTCAAATGGAAAAGCAAACAAAACAGCTTTTAAATGGGCTTTGGTGACCTAAGAGGGTGGTTTGAAATGGGAAGTCCCTTGAAATCTTTCAAAAGAACCCTACAAAAATGTTGTTTTAGCATTGTTACTGTTTTTAATAGGCAATACTTTACCAGGAAAAATAAAAGCAAAGCCCAAGTCAAGAGCCAGACAGCGTAGTTAGAAAACAACATCACATCAATCTCATCGGTGTTTGCAGGAACACATCTCAGTGTGTATTTGGCAGCTATACAATTGGGATAAAATAATTTGTCTTTCTCTGAGGATGGGAGACCATCATGTTTGCAATAGGACTGTGTGTTGAGAAGGAAATTAACTCATGAGGGAGATGTTTTTGGTATGTAATTGCTTCTCATTATTAGCTGAATCAACGAGACCATCATTATATTGTTGTCGTTTCGAGCCGTTCTATCAGAAGAATTTGGCCTCAGGTCTAAATTAGGATAAAGGCTCCCACTGGTGTTAAAGCGGTGACACAATACCCTTGAGCTGAGTGTTGAGGTTATGGGTCTGACCTTGTCAGCAGCAAGTAAAGATGAGGAGACAGCCAGAGCACTTTGGGGCTTCACCCTCTATACCATTTCAAAGCTGAAGCAAGTTACAAGATTTCTTCCAGCTCTCCAGTTTAAGAAAGGATGGGGAGCCCTTTTTCCAAAATTTTCCTCCATCAGCACTCCATCCTTGGAGCTTTTCATGACTTAGCTAGAAAGAAGCCACAGCTGACTTGACCCAGTGTGAAGAGCTCCACTTTGGGGAAATTATGATCTCTTGTGGTCCTCTCCAGCCACGATTTCTATGAGCCTATGTAATCTTCAAGAGGCACTTAGGGCTTCATTGAGGCCTTGGACAGCACCCAGTTGCATGGGACAGATCATGGCCCATTGAGTAGGATCGTAACATAGAGCTCCTTGAATTTCAGCACAAAGATGCCAATAAAGCTAACTGGCTCCACAGCCTGCCTGTGTGTGCACGTCTGGTTCCCCCACCTCCAGGTTTTAGCCTATTTTACAGTTAAACTTGCAGCTTGACAGACTTGAAGACTTGCACGTTCGTTAGTTACTGCTGAAATGTATTCTTACATGGATATTGCTCTTCGTAGCGCCTTCCAGGGAGCTCATTTAAAGCTTACGTTGGTGACTTGTGGTTTTCTATGTTTATGAAGTAGTTTTCAGAATTGGGATTGAAGAGAATGAAGCTCCTTAAGCTAGCTGATTTTATTTCTTTTTTTTTTTTCTTTTTCCTAGTTGTCATTTAGTTGAAATTAATATTGTAATTGCTTTCTCTGGAGACTCTATAGCTTCATGCGCTCTCATTTATGGAGAGAAATATGGATGATGGGTGACTAATGATGCTTAGTTAGGCATTTTTATAAAATAAATACAGAATCTGTCAATCCGCTCTCTGTCAGGGAGAAACAGCTCCTGTTTTCACACAGTCTCTTCCTTCAGGGGATTCTGTCTTAGGAAGTACTAGAATAGGGAGAAGTGTATGGGTTTTGACTTCTCTGGCAGTTTTTACCCTTTCCTTTGCAAATGCTCTTCCAGTTTTCTGGTAAAATTGATGGGGGCTGAGAAGTGCATTGCCTACTGAAGAAGGGAGAGTGAATTTCTTGAAATGACATTGGCCATAGCATGTCGAGTCCATATTCTCTAATTTTATAAATATTATAAAAATTGAATAAACAATATCTGTAGCCTGAGAAGCTGAGCTTAGCTGAATCAATTCAGATGTTGCTGTGTAGATTTGAATTAACTGAGTCTGTCCTTAATTTTTCAGACAGAAGTGGGCTGGTATGTCTGGCTCTCCATCTACATCCTTTGTGAGCTGCTTGCCAACGAGTCTTTTTTTTTCCTTATCATTAGTTAGGTGATTGATTAATTCAGTTCAGATTCCTCTGACTGCAAGGTTCAAGAGGATGCATTCTCATTTTGCTCATAAATATACAAGGTTTTCTTTCCTTCATATTACCTCCTCACTCTTCAAATATTGATTTCTTAGATTTTTCTCTTCTTGTGAACGGTCTTGTTTCCTGCTGCTCAGAAAATAAAAAGAAACCATCTGCTTTCTAAGCCTTTTTAAGGGTCAGCCTTCCCTGTTTTGAAAATTAGTTGTGGGCTAGAAGGTGCAGGGGAACATAGTGGAGTATGACAGCATGAGCAATCAGCTTGCATCCAAACAGAAAAAATCATGACCTAAATGAAGTATCTCCCTCTAGATGTCAGAACAGTGAATAAATGTTTCATAAACTTTGCTCTCCAGGTCAGCTCCAAACCATAATTTTATGTTTGTGGTTTAACCCTTACTGTTTAGTGAAAGTAGCATGGTGAGATTGGCCAAGGAGCAGGGACAAGTTCCTGGACATCCCCGCTATTGGGAGTAGAATCATGTCCATTGGAAAAGACCTTTAAGATCATCAGGTCCAATTGTTAACTCAGCACTGCTTGGTCACCACTAAACTATGTCCCCTAGAACCACATCTCCATGGCTTTTAAACCCCTCCAGGGATGGGGACTCACCACTGCCCTGGGCAGCCTGTTCCACTGCTTAATAGCAGTCACATCGCTAACACCTTCAGGCAGAAAAAATGATGTGCAAGACTGATACCCCAATCTTGAGGATGAGGAATAATATCACATGGATTTTCTTCATAGAATCATCAGAGGAAAGCATCTCCAAACCCCATGAGAGTACATCATAGCAGGTTTAGCGCCAGCCCTTTGTGAGGTCCAGCCCACCTACCTCTGCACAAGAAAGCCTGTATTTTTACAGGAAAGTAGGTGGTAGATGACTGCCAGTAAGTGAGGGCACCAAGCCAAAATTATGTTTGTAGGGTAAACACTTTCCAACAACTAGACCCTCACAGCTTGTCAAAGGGCTGGGTTCTTTATCTACAGGTAAGGGAAGAAGCCTGTTACTGCTGCTGCATCCTCAAAACCAGAGGCACGTTGATTATACGTGTTAATCCTCCACTGCTGAGCAAAGATGCCTGGCACCAAGGCTTCGCTGTGTGCAAGATTCATCTATGTACTCCAAATTGGCCCCTGCGATTTTCATGGCGTGGAGACCTGTATCATGGCAACCTGTGTCTGAAAGCCCAGTCTGAGCTCCCTGTGCCTATTATTAGGAAGCCAAATGGGACTGCACACCACACAATTTTAAATAGAGCATGGAGACTGTCAGCAAATTCTGCTAACAAGTGGCAGAATTTATGTGCTGGTGGACGAGTCCCCACGTTGGAGATTTATGGTATTCTCCTTTCACGCTGCGCTGTTGCTGCTGCTTTACAATTAGAGAGGAGCTGGCATTACAAACATCTGCTACCCTTGTTGGCCCAGAATTGCCCAACTTTTAGCTCTCTTTCTGCCAAGTAGAACCTTGCCAGCAGTACTGTTGTGCTTAAATGTTAGCTCCCGAAAGCAATGCTTGCAGACGCTCATGCCACTGAATCAGCACTAATCCTGACATTTCACTTGGGGAAGGGGAAGGATTTGTAAGGAAGCGGCACCTCCAGGAGCTTAATTAGCATTGAAGTGCAGAAAAAGAAATAAATAGCGTTTCCTACAAACAAGCATGGTAAGAGGTTATTTCCTGTGTTTTTCTGAGATTTGCCATAATCTGTTCTGGACATGTTATTTGGGAACAGGTGGGTCGGTTCCAGGTTGTGGTCCTGCACTGAGGTCCCTATCTGCTGGTGACAAACCAGGGCATACGGAGCCCCTCTGTGAAAAAGGTGAATAGCGAGCACAAGAACTGAGGTTGTACATTAGTAAAGCAGCCTGCAACACCTCCCTGGGAGATGGACTCCCAGAAAAAAATAGTCTCTTGGTGCTTTTTCCAAATTTGGCTGAGTCCAATTGGTGTACATAACCTGAAAGTTCAAGCTAAAAAGGAGGAATTCAGTGTAAATAGTATCAATAGACTCCAAAAATTGCTATGTGCATTTCTTCCTATTCTTCATGGAACAATGTGTTCCTTCCTCCAGGCAGCATTTAAACTTAGGCTGCTGTCAAGTTTCCCAGCTCACTATTGGATTTTTTTTCCCTTTTCTTAACTGCTTTGTAGTTATCTTTCAGGTTTTTAAACCAATAGAGTCTTTATACTTTCCTGTGGCTTTATGCATTTGCAACACTCCCTCAATTGCAAGCAAGCCCCTCACTGTGTGAGCCTCCCCAAGCATAATGCTATTTCTAGCTGAGACAAAACTTCCCTTCCACCTGTATCTGCTGGATGCAGTGACTTTTGGCTAAGATCTCAGGTTTTGCCACATGTTAGCACTTCCCTTATTAGCCAAACAAGGATATCAAGTTGGTAAGATGCGTATAACAAATTATAGATACAAAGGACAATGCTCAGCATTTTATATTTTACTTCCTTTAGCATAAGAAGAGCTGCAAGTAAATTTGTGGTCATTTTTTAATGTATCCATGGGTTTGGCTATGCCAGTTTTACTCACTTTAAACTACTCTGAGTAGCTAAGTGGCTTGGCATGGGCTCTTTGCAAAGTGAGATGGGGGGCTCTTTGCAAAGTGAGATGGTTTACCCCAATACACAGCTGCAATATGAAACTGCCAATCACTTGGTTTTTTTTTTCATTAAAAAAACGTTTCAGTTGGTCAGAAAGGAGGAAAAGACAAAGTTTAGTGGCAATGCATCGGTTTTATTTCTGGGCTGAACCACAGGATTTAGTTACGTAGCGATACCTTTATTTTTAGGCAATATTGTCAGTATAGGTTGTTGTTGCTGAATTTCCCTGTTGTCTGGGGCTTCACTTGGTGTTGTTGGTGGTGTTGAGGGTTCAATCCGTACATGGCTTCTTCCTGCAAGTGTAAAGCCGCATATTTTGACTGTATTTCAGAGGTTTGGGGTCTTTTTGCCGCAGGATTCAATCCAGGCAATGATCAGCAGAGGGCACTGGTCCAACAGGAGTTGGAGTCAACTCTGTTGCCATCTCACTTCAGCGCAGTTTAAAAGGACCCAAGATTAATCTGTTAATATCCTCTCATTCCTTTTCCCCTCCTATATCAGTGTTAATTGCCAAACAAGTGACAACTTTCTCCAGTATATTACCCTGGTACGTTATACACTGCTGCTGGAGATGTGGTTATTTGCAAATCCGCTACAGACTCCTCCACAAACTCGAGAGGTTTTTCTGTTGCTTCTCTATGCCTGAATGCAAATAAATAGAGGCCGTAACTTAATCTCAATACAATTTAATCTGTGTGCTATTTAAAGCAGTCTAAATATTAAAAACAGATTATTGGAGTATTCCACAGGACTAATTTTATTCATCATAGTTTACTTTCAAATAAGCTTGTCTGCTTCCTTTTGGCTTTATTTCCCTCCAGAAGACGCATTCCTTACAGTGTTATTTTAAACTTTGCATTCACAACCATGTTTAACAACTAGTTTGTACCTGGTTGATAAACACAACCACCACGTGAAACTTGGCAGAAACGGCAATCATAAATGTGGCCTCGTGAACACCCCTGTAAAGGGAATTAAGTCAAAAGTAAAAGGCCAGCGTGGCTGTGTTGGGGTGAAGGAGGAGGCAAACAGGGGCATAAGCTGCTGGTAGTTCTTCTTCATCTCCAAGGGCAGAAGAAACCTCCCGAGCTGTGACAGGGGATCACGGCAGCTGCAGATAAGGTTGTAGGCAATCCGGTGTCAGCAGAAGGGACGAAGCTGGCATGCCTGGAAATTGCTCTGACAGCCAGGGCCCTATAAAATTTTAATTTGAGAAATGAACCTGTTCTAAACTTTGAGAGTCAAGCCCTGCAGCTTTTACTTGGGCAAGATTTTTGCTAAGATAAATGAAAATAGACTGAAGGACTCTGACAGCAGCCAGTGGGCAAGGCCTTGTCTTGTGTCTGGCAAATAACCCTCTGTAGCTCCGACCTGTGTCACAAGATTGGGGTCAATAAATAAATATCAGTTTGGTGGAAACGTGCCTGGAGTTTCACGGCATTATTAAAAGCCTTTTGGGTTGAGCAAAGGGCAGGTTTGTAAAGTTAGAGTCTCAGAAGTGTCGGTCTCCTACAAGTCATATTTCTATTGCCTTTTATGTATTAGTCTGACCAAGAGCATTATAGCAAATGTAACTATATCCTGGAGAATTTTCTGAGATTTGGCTTGTTTGGTGTTTTTGGAAGAGTTTTGAATGAAGGTGCAATTTATATGTTTACTGAATATCATGGCTCAGAACAGAGAAGGGATTTCAGTCTTAGGGATGAGAACTCAAAATGAAACCCATATGAACACAGTTAAACAGGACCACTAATGAAACCACTTCTCACTGTTTCCTAATCGCTGCCATGTAACTATTAAAACAGGTAAATTTGAATGGCTGGAAGAACCCGATGGGAGGAAGAGCAAGCCCAAGTGAGTGTTGTTTGAAGTACTCTTCTTCCATGTTTTCATAGCATCTGAAAGGAAAGCTAAAACTGAAAAAAAAGAAAGAAAGAAAAAAAATGCATTTTACAGCTATTGTACTAACAACACTAAGTTAAGAAAGCATGGAGAAGATGTGCAAAGAGGTCTTGGCTCTGAGGCTACAACGCTGTGAGCTCAAGGGGAGGAGTAAAGCATCAATCATTTGCAGTGGCCAGTACAGAAAACCCACCAAGGTGCATTCTTATAGCACTTGGTTTCCGTACAAAAAAATAAGCTAGCTTTCCCTGCAAGCCGGGCTGCCATTTCACAGAAAACAAAGATACAGCTAGGAATAATTGCTTTAGCCTTTAGTTTTGAGTGGAGTTTTTTATTTTCCTCTGCCAAGCAAATAGAAAAAGCACTTTTATTAGTTTAACATACGCTACTACCTAAGAAGAGGAGAAATTCAATAGAGATGAAGATAACTTTAGTTCTGTCACCGAAGAAAAATATATATTTGATCCAATCTGTGTTAAACTTTTCTTTCCAGTTCTTGAGAAATACAAAAAAATCTATATATCACACTCCTGGCCAGCACTTGATGACATTAACCTTCAGTTTTTTGCTCTGTTGTCTTACTAACAACAACAAAAAAAGGTAGAGTGTAAGCTTATGTATCAGTAAAGGTAGAGTAGCAGAGTTCCCATGCACCTCATTTTACAATTTGCTTTGACATGAAGTGAGAAATAACTGAGCACAACCTTTACTACAATAATTGGATTTTTGCCATCAGGAAAAGCTTGTTACAATTGTGTCCTCTGAGAAATAATACACTTTTTAGGTTTAGTTTTATAGAATCCATTCTCTGTAACCTTAGAGGGCTCGAATTCCAGCGAGAGAGATGTGATGTACATGGGCTGGATCCTTCCCCACCTCAGTCAATACCCTGTCATCGTTCTGTCAGTAGCGTTGGTGGATTTACACCATCACAGCCTAAAAATCATTTTGTGAGACACATCTTAAAAACACAGTCTAATTTTAGAGCAGTCTCTTTTGTCTTCCTCTTTTTATTTTGCTCTCTTTTTTTCTTTTTTTTTTTTTTTTTCTTGCTTCAGGTCATACTATTTCGCTAGTGATTTTTCTCTCTTTGTGCAACCTCCTTGAAGAATTACAGGAAAATACAAGTCATTATAAAATCTGCATGAATACTGCAACTGAAAACATGTCAGTTAGGCTATAAGGGTCAGAGCCTAAGAATGGGTGGGCTTTGCAAGCTGGGGATAGGAAGTTCCTTTAGTTTTAGGATCTCAGGTGTTTTTAAATTGCCTGTAGTTGCTTCTCTCCATTATATCCAGGTTCCCTCAGTCCAAGAAACGGTGTCATTATACTCATCTCATCGAACATGTAAGTAATTTCATAGATTTCATTAGTATTACCAAATACTACTTTACCATAAACACTGATTACCGTCTACAGGGTGTTATTATATCATCCTCTAACCTGCAGTTGAATTTGAAATGAAACTAATGTTAGAACAAATATAAAAATATATTACTTCAGATTTTATCGTACGAATCTATACACTTAGTAATATTGATGACGCACTCTCCAGAATGAGCAGTAAATAACCAAACAAACATGTATTAAAAAATATTCTATTAAGATTGTGTTATTATTTAAAGTATTTTAACTGTATTTTAAATTATAACACCCAGGAGGATATGATAGTAAAGTTTGGATTATTATTTTTAAAAGTAAGTAATAAATTTTTTCACTTAAAATTAAGACTGTTGTGTGAGGACTCAACAGAACTACCCAATGTATGTGAGCCAAGAGATTAAAATCAGACTGCAAGGGACCTGTTAGAACGATGGGCCATAATAGCTTATGAAAATATGAATAATCAGTGGAGAATGCAAGTGCTTCAGTCTCTGCCACTGAGGCCACTCTGTCTTTGAGATGCTACTTTAGGCAGTGATGTGATGTCAGGGAATTGGCACAGATAACTCCTGAATAGCCCTTTCTCCATGGAAAGGATGACAGAACCCTGCCCAGGCTGCCCAGAGAGGTTGTGGAGTCTCCTTCTCTGGACAGATTCTAAACCTGCCTTGGCATGATCCAGGGTGCCCTGCTCTGGCAGAGGGTTTGGACTAGATAATCTCCAGAGGTCCCTTCCAACCTCCACTATTCTGCTGCTCTGTGGAAGCAGTTCTGGAAAAACCCAGCTGGATATAAAAGACTGGAATGACTTCAACAGCCGTACCATCTGTACCTGTGGGGATGCAGCTGCTATACTAGGGCATCCATCTGATAGTGAACAGTACATTCCAAACTGGTATTAGGGTGGCAGAAGGAAAAGACCTGAGATGGCTCTCCAAAAGAAGCAACAGTAACATTGCCTGTGAGCAGTACTGCTGATCAGCTGCTCATGTCTCCAATGCATACAACAGATTGTCTTTTCAGCATGACCAGCACTAGGTATCACAGAATGTTTTGAGTTAGAAGGGACCTTTCATGGTCGTCTAGTCCAACGTCCCTGCAGTGAGCAGGGACATCTTCAACTACAGCAGGTTGCTCAGAGCCCAGCACTCGGAATGTTTCCAGGCATGGGGCATCAATCACCTCTCTGGGCAACCTGGGCCAGGGTCTCACCACCCTCATGGTAAAAAATTTCTTCCTTATATCTTATCTAAATCTCCCCTCTTTTAGTTTAAAACCACCACCCCCTGTCCTGTTGCAAAAGGCCCCTGTCCATCACTCCTTGTCCTGTTGCAACTCCTGTCCTCATCTTACTTATAGGCCACCTTTAATTCTATTTGATAAAAATATACCTCCAAAATTATAATTATATGGTTTATTCTTGGACTTTCCAAATAGTAAATTATTTGCAAACTATCACATTCTGAAATCTTTAGATTTTCAGATCCTTCAGCCATCTAATGAAGTGAACCTGATGATAAATGAATCATATTCACACCTCTTCCCTTTGGAGTCAATAGCAAATAACTCCTGTTGCCATTAATCAGAGCAGGACTGGGCCTTGAATTATTAACTACACAGGAGAATAGGAAACTGTTTTATTTAAATATAACCAATGTGAGGCTGGAAGTGTGAGGTGGTAGTAATGAGCCATTTTGAGGAGAGGGAGATTCGTATTAAGTTCAAATGCCTTGTACTCAAAATTGATTTGAATTTACTTCAGACTTTTCATAACCTTCTCTTCGGTGCTATACAAATGTCTTGATAGACTCATTAAAATCTGGAAAATGGGAGAGAAAATCGTAAGATCAGAGACTCATGAAAGAGCAGAAATAAAATTCTATAACTGAAGAGTGAGGTTACAGAGTGGATCAGTGAGAATTTTAAGTTTCAATTTATTTCACTTTGTGAGTTTATCACGTACTAACTATTATTTCACAATTTTTATGTAGTGGAACATACACGTTACCACCTATTTATTCAGATTTCTTTTTGCAAGGTCTTCTGCCGTTCTATGTATGTAGCTCATGGTGAAGACCCCTATTATTCCTTTGACCCAATATTTATAAATCTGTGAGAAATAATAATTCTTGCATGCTCCTTTCAGTACATTTCCTGGAGGCCAAAAGAGAAAAGGACTCTGATTTGGAGGAATTCCTTACGAGCTAAATGTTCATCTTCTCCTTCTAAGAATAAATCACAAATGAAGTTTACTTTTTATGGGGATGTGCACTAATTTCTTTTTCAGAGCACTCTTCTGGTGTCCTGCTAAGCACCATGTCTTATGAATGCTTGCTTCAACTACCTGTTCTTGTCTACCCCCAAATGGACAGTACAACTGGCAGCATTTTATTTACTGCTACACAACCAAGCCAAAATTGTTTCCTCATATCCTCTGCACCACTGAGGTCACAATTTGGTTCTTATCCTTAAGGATACCTTGAAATGTGACTTTTATTCTAATGAAAGAATTTTGGTTGAAACTCCTATTTACACCCCAATTTGATAGAGAAAAATTGAGATTTTCCTTATCATGGTTGTACAGTATGAAGCAAATTGCTTCAGATTATGATTCCCTCCACTTTAAATTGTTCCATTGTTTAGACTAGGGCTGGCTGACAGTTTCTTCATTTATCTTTCGTAGACTAACGCCGCAGTGGACATATTCGAGGCATTAGGCTGGTGCTGATTTGTCAGTCTTGACCTTCTACCACATTAGGTTATTGCAAACCTGACACTCTTCATTTCTCAGCCATAGACTTTTTTCTGAGCCCTCTGAGCCACCACTGTTTATGTGCAAGTTATATGGACGCATATCAAAAGCTGTCATACAGCGTTTTCTTTTTCACATTGGATCCCTTGTCACCAACTTGTACTCTATATCAGAAACACACATCTCATCATTCACAGCTTGTAACAAAATTTAATTGCTATTTGTCTTAACTTTTATAGACTTGGTCTGTATTAATAACAGCTTTTACACAGCAGACCAGCCTATGCTTGAAATACAGGCCATTGGAATTAACAGTCAGTTCTTGCTACTTAGTGATCAGAAGTAGTCTGTGTTGGATAAACTGGTGGGTTCTTCTGAAAATTGGCTTTGGTCAACTTTATATTTAAGATTCACTTTAGGAAAGGATTGCAGTTTCTGGAGCTGAAATCTGAGGAACCAGTCTTGCAAGTTTGAGGCTAATATAAGCTTGTAAGTACTTTCATGAGTGCTGTAAGTTGATCCCATGTTCACATTAAATTACTCACTGTTTAAACTAATCACTGTTTCAAAGCCACCTAGAGAGGCAGCCAGCATGGTCTCATCAGCTTCTTTTCACCAGGGAGCTGGCCTTGCGTCTTTTCAACAATTTCTTCCAAACTTTGCATGTTCAAACCTTGGACCTCATCTTTGGTCCCAATGGAATTAACACCACTGGGAAATTCTCACAGCAGTTGTCCCTTTTAAAGGAGCATGGTGTGACTCTTCCTGAAAGTTGCCTCTCCAGTTTCCTTGCAGGTAGGTACTCATGGGAAAAAAAACACACTGCTGCAGGACCAAACAAATCCAGAAACCCCACAATGACACTACTCATAGCTAAGGACACTTTGTCTCCCAGACCAGCTCGCTTTCATAACCTAAGGTAACTCACAAACCTTTAAAACATCTGCTGCTTGAAAAGAAGGTCTTGGGTAGATTGTGCAAACCCAAAGCATTTTGGAATCAGCTGCCAAGGGAACATGAAAACAAAGGTGCTGATTGCAAGTGGTGGGAGAAACGTGGCCAACCTCATCTGATCAGGGAGATTTATGAGTGGTATCAGCTCAGCTCCTGGGTGAAGAGGAGCTCTCGGAGGAGAGGGAGGTCTGTGGCACCCTTCGCTCATCACTGAACCCACATGCAGCTGCTCTGCTGCCAGGTACTCTGGTTTTAATGGGTACATCATGGCTGCATCCCTGAAAATGCAGTACATAGGACTCTAACCTATGCCATTAAATCTCAATGTCTCATTTTCAGTTTATAAATTATTTTTCTTTTCAGTTCTTTAGAATATTTTAAGTTGGTTCTTCCCTTTTTTTTCCCTGTGTTTGCAGAGATCTTTGTAAGCTACTGGTCTTACGTGTGGTTATTCAAGTAGAGCTTAATGAAATACTTGAAGTAATGCAGTCTTTAACTGAATAACACTCCCATTGAAGTCAATGAGAATTTAATACTTTTAAATACCACAGAATATAGCCCTCAGTGTAATTGAGTATTGCAAGAAACTTAAAGCAGCCATGTAGGAGCTCTTAGGAGACCCCTTTTTTTTTTTTTCCTTCTAGAGTAAGCATTGTGTTTCACACAGTGATAGACATCCAAAATGAAAATCAAGGTCATCTCCTCTAAGCTGGACTACTGTTTCCTACATTATTTTCTTTTATGGTGCTTCATCACATGCTCACCTGACAAATAGTAACATGACGTAATGATGACTTATCTTCACTGACTGAAAGTTACAAAAATAAAACAGTCTGCCTTTGATGAAACACTGAAACTTCTAAAATTGTTTTAACAACACTCTTGACCTGCACAGTCTTGCAAATTCCTAGACTTCTGCAAGCGCCATGAAATGAGTTACGACTATTCCACAAATGTGAGTATTTCAGCAGCATTAGCCAATATCCAAGTTCCTGCTGCTAATTTTGTTTTTCTTGAGCGGCAGTGACTAGTATTATTTGCTTCATATTCTGCAGGGAAAAAGTAAAACTGTAAGATTGCATTCCAGGTCAGGTTGGCCGGGGCTCTGAGCAACCTGCTCTAGTTGCAGATGTCCCTGCTCACCGCAGGGGCATTGGACTAGATGACCTTTAAAGGTCCCTTCCAACCCAAACCATTTTATAATTCTGTGGTCATAAAATTTTGTTGGAATTGGTATGATAAGTGTGAAGCCTGAGTAACTGTCAGAGCAGAGCCAGGATCTTGTGCTTGGCAGAGGGTTTGAGCCATAAGCTGTAACAAGGAGTTACTGCTTGCTGCTTTTAGGGTAGGTTTTTCTCACGGTTGTTCTTACTCACGAAGAGAGAGTTAACATGTTTTTGTCTGCTTGTCCTATTGCTGTTCTTAGGGATTGCTGGATGCCATAAAAACCCCAGCAACAACTTCACCTCTTGTTCAGATAAGGAAGAAAGAACAGCTCTCCTTGGCGAATCACAAATAATAAAGGAACGTTAGTAAGATAATGGGGAGAGATTTGAGTGACAGACAGGAAACAATTGGTGGTTTACAACAGCCTAAAATCAGACTGACTTTCAGATGGCACAAGGTCTGGGCATGTCCAGAAGATGAGTTTCTCATGACTCTGCACTTACTTTGGCGATAATATGTCGATCTTTATCAAGTCTGAGCTATCTACATAATCTCCTTCCCTGACTGCTAAACTTGCTGAACAAATCCTATAACTAAGGGGACAGAAAAGTGATGTTTTGGGAAGGATCATTCTCACCCAGCACTACAAGTTGCGGAGAGGGTCACACTCCCCAACTTTTTGCCTTCACTGGAGCCCAGACTTCATCCTGCTGCTAGAGCAGGAGAAAGCTGTGATTATTTGATAGCCATGTATTTACATGTAGTGGGAAGTAAGAATGGTAATTCCCCTCAAGCGCGCTTCATGTCTTTTTTTTCTAACTCCAAACTACGTATTAATCTTTATTGCCATTTTATTCAATGTAAGACACAGCTGAGGCCATGCGGCATTTTACTCATCTCTCATGTTACAGTAACTGTAATTTACACCAAGAGTTGTAGATTGCCAGACAATTGAAAATAGCATGAAGTAAATGCTTCCTAAAATGCTTTAATATGAGAGCTAATAGCTATGTGCTTCTTGCAACTCAGTTCCGTCTAAACTGGTAGTTAATTGGATTGTCATGCTTACGAGGGTAAGTACTCAAACATGTCTAAACTTCATAAAACCTCCTGCACAGAGAGAAAGACAGTATTAGAGCAGAATCAAAAACAAACTTTTAAGCATGTTTGCACAGCAAGCTCAATAAGCACTTTTGCTGATCTGCATGAAACCTGTACAATTTAAACATCATTATTCTTTTTGTCAACGTACAGGCAAATTCTAGCACGAGTGGAAAAACCTAAAAATATTAAGTTTACTTAATAAAGCCTATTAAAATGGGTGGCATGAAACTGAATTATTTCAACTGGAATATATACACTGGGGAAAAGCAAGATCTTGAATATTCACATTACAGCTCATTGAAAAGGCAATGGGCTATGCAACAAGATTGACAACAAAGGGAAAAATGATGAGGAAAATTGCCTTACTTATCTGCTAGAGTGCTCTTGACTGCCAACTGTAATTTTATGGTTCATTATATAAAAAAATACCATTAATGTTAGTACTTGTGTATCATAATCATGCGAAGAAGGGAAAAAGTTCGTTGAAATGTGCTCCATTTTTAATCAAGACACTGTAATTGTGTGTTTTTCAAGCATCATCAATTTCCATCAATTTTACTGCTGCAAAAATAATGTGCTGCTATAGTTCTTCCAAAGGTCAATTCCTGCATGAGGTACATTGACTGCAGGGATGTAAACTGTAAATAAACAGCAGCATAATTTATCTCCTCTGATATTACTTGATTCATCATGAGCTTTAAGTTGATAAGTGAAGAAAATGAAACCGCTGGGTTTAAATTTTGTGGTGCGTCAGGTAACATAGAAATTACAGGAACTTTGTTTATATAAATGTTGTTATATAAAATGTCAGGCAACAGCTAATATTAGCATTGCAGAGCCAATATTACACGGCAAATGTATCTGTCAACCTATCAATGTGCTTCCAGTAGTTTTGAAAATCACAGCTCAGATAAAATTGTCTGAAGCAATGGCAGGCTCTGCACTGAGATGTGTTGCATGTCTTGGGGATTAATCACCTCAAAATGACTTTGTCCATCAAGCAATTTGGGTTCCTCGTACCTAAAGGGAGCTGTGGTATCACTAACCCAAACACCTCATCTCTTTTTTTAAAAGGGGAGACAGGGAAATCTGGTGGCACATGAGAATATGCGGACAGTCTTGTGCAGAACAGGTTTTCTGTATTAATGTTTGTCTTATTCCAGTATGATGTCAGGGAACAAGTCTACAGCAAAGCCTCAGTCCCAGTGCAACACCAGAGGGAAGAAGAGCCCGTATCTCAAGGACTTTCTTCTTGACAAAACAGAGATGATTCCCAGATGATATTTTCCTAGCTAGGGGACACTCAGACTTTCTTTATTCTACGACTCTGTGATTGAGACCAACCTTGAGCAATAGCTGCTCTTTTCTCCTGGGAAGGTGCTCTGAGTTTTGAAGCCTGGGCAAGTTAAATTTTGTTTAGAAGTTACAGCTGGCCAACAAAGTACAAAAAGTTCATGGCAGATATGTTATCAGCATTTTTAAAGGCTGTCCTTCATCTACTGGTGCAGAATGCTGAAAAGAGGCAGGTGCGCTTTACGGGAAAACTCTGTTGTGGTTTCCTTTATCCCATTGAATGATGGGTTCTTGCAGAACTACCAGCACTTCTTTCCATGCTCACTCTTATAGTCTCAGTCTAAATTTCCTGCAGTGCAACCTGCATATAGATGCCCAAGACTGACTGGGCTACAGCACCGTATCCCCTTGAGCAAAGCAAGGAAGGCAGCTTTCATTTTTATTAGCCTTATACACTACTTTGGTTGCAGCTTTTGTTGTATCACGTGAAAGGAGCAGGCGTACACACCATATCCAGAAAGAAACATTTTTTCTCTCTATTCTCCATCTTTTGAAAGACCTCCCTGCTTAAAAAAAGCAAGAAAAGCCCAGTACACTAGAAAGAGCTTCTGCTGAGTTGCTCATATTAGGATAAACATGTCATAAAACCGGCATTACTTGGATGATATAGAATCATAGAATGTATTGGGTGGGAAGGGACCTCTAAAGGCCATCTAGTCCAACCCCCCCTACAATAAGCAGGGACATCTCCAACTAGGCCAGGTTGCTCAGAGCCCCATCAAGCCTGACCTTCAATTACTCCAGGGATGGGGCCTCCACCGCCTCTCTGGGCAACCTGTTCCATTGTTCCACCACCCTCATATTAAAGAACTCCCTCTGAGGAGGACTCAGGCTGTTCTGCCTTCAATCCCAATCTGTGTGCTTCTGAATCTAGTTCCAGAATCCGGCTCCTGCATGTTTCGATATTGGATTTGTATATTCTTCATTTTATTATTATTATTTTATTAAAACTGTTGGTTTTCTTTTCCAATCCACAAGTGTCTCTCCCTTATTCCCTTTCTCTTCCCCTTTGGGTAGGGGAAAGGAGTTAATAGAGAGCATCTGTCATTTGTTTAGTGGCCAGCCCAGCCTAACCCTTGACAGGAGCACATTCCTCAGCATGAAGTGAAGGGTGGTAAGGCTGACACTGAGAGGCTTCACTGAGGCTGACAAGCTCTCCAGAAATCCCATCACTCAGCCAAGGCAGTAGGACCAAGGGCCCTGGGAACAAAGTGCAGCATTTGCTACCAACAGAAACCTCTCCCACAGCCCAGCAATAGGCCAGAAACAGCTGAAATAACACACATTTTATGCCTGTTTTCAGGTAGATGTCACTGTTCGCCTGACACCTTTGAAGTGGGCCCATCCCGCAGCGGATGCTGAGCAGCTGAGCAGTCTGTGGTGGAGGAACCTCTTCCATCTCCTGCCTCCAGCAGAAGGGAATGTCTGGGATAGCGTTTTGTAAGTCTCCCTGTAAAAACATGACGTTATTCATAGTGTGTGATTAGTCTTTCATGCTTTCCTTGTTATAAATGTGTAATACATGCTAGAGTGCAGAATGTGATAATATATTCTAATGTGATCTTTAATGCTGATATTTAAAAACCTGTTCCTGAATATGCACAGTTTAAATTTCACATGAATGTACATATACCATTTTTTCTGTTTTAAAGCATAAAGTCTCTTGGGCAAGAAGTAGGTTTTGTGTCAAACCATTTTTAGCCCTTTCTTCAGCTCGTCTATCTGCAGTTAAATATTTTCTTCATCTTCCACAGAAAAAATGAATTATTCTAAAGCAACGTGTGCTGCAGTGTATGTGTGTGTCTGTTTGTTGGTAAGTCAAAATAGAAACACTGGGAGAAGATATTATTTGTTTTCCGTTGCAGTTTTTAAGTGATGTGTTAGGAAGCAATCATAATAAAGAGGAGCTGAAGAAATTATTTCTCGGTTAGACAGCAGTCTGCTGTTATCTCTAATCTAAAAGGCACCGGATAGAGGTCATCTTCTGATCAATGAACTGAATTTCATTTTGTGATGCTGAAAACAGACAGAGAATGGTACAATCAAGTGCTTTCAAAGAGAAAACAGAAGCAGTCAGAGTGTGATGAAAGAATCATAACAAAGATAAACAGATTTATTGCTACGTATAGCCTGTTTTACAAGGGTTCTGTAGTTCAGAAAGAGGATGTTACCCTACTTTACTCCTCAGATATACAGAGTATTGCCAAGATTTATAAGTACTTGACCCTCCCAGGACAGTCTTAAGGAAAAACAGGGTTAACATGGTGCATGACTATGTTCAAAGTGTATCTCTCGTAAAAGGATAAGCAATTTAGTTTCCAAGCTGAACACTTAAGCATGTAACATAATGCAACTTTCGGGAATCCCCATGCACAAGGAATGCTGACAGCTCGTCTGCTTTGTAGTCTCCAGAAACTCCAACACAAGGGAGTTTCTCCCATGCTTTGAGGGGCTGGCTCTCTGAGGTTTGCCCAGATTTTGCTTTTCAAGTGGAATTGTACTTGGCTTGGTTTTACTCACAGCACTGTCCGATAGGACTTTGGGTCACTACAGATTTCAAGGCATGATTAAAATGTTTGCTACTGAGGTTTTATAGTTTGGAATATTAAGCAGGGACACATTGCCATGGTAATTGAGTAAATATTGGATGTATGATCTCTCCTGTGCCATACGTAAGCCTCAAAACAGTGTCTGTTTTTCCCTTCTAGAACTGGGAAAAGAGATGGAGCATTAATTGTGCTTTGGAGAGTTTGGTTCCAAATGGCTGTCCAGCAAGGAGCTAAAAATGCTTTCCCACAAAAATACTAAATTTCACAATAAGCACAATTGTCAAGTTGAAGTGATCCATCATGTAGCAATCTGGATAACTTTCATGAGAGGAAGCAAGACAACCAATATTGATAAAAGAAGTAGATGAGCAAGAGGAAAAGATTGTGTAAATGCCAAAAAGGATAAAGGGATTTGAGAAACGTCTGTACCAGGAAATGGGCAGCTGTGCATCTGTCACAGTGCATCAGGAAATCATCAATTTCTGAGGCTCTGACTTACTGTTTGTGCCCAGTCCATCAATTATAAAAGAAAGTTGGGCTGGAAGTGTTCCTTGGTTAAGATTTTAAGAGTGACATTGGACCTATACTTGCATCCCGTGCAACTGTGGATGGAAAGGTGCCGCTCAGCCAATGATGACGCGTGAATGGTGATATACATTCATAAATCAGTTACAGAATAAAACTGCAAGAAGAGAGACCTAAAATAGCAGAGCAGCAGCATGCAGAGGAGCCCGGAATATTAACTGATCTGCTGCCATTATGTCTGTTGGAAGGTGCACAAACAAGGAGCAGGAAAAGGTGAAGTATCCTGCTGGCAGTGAAATGTAGAAACAACTTTCTACATTTTTTATGCTTCATCCAAAAAAAAGGGCTATTGCATATATGTATATATATATTTGAAAAGTTAGTGTTTTCCCCAAGTAGCAGAGCTAACTTTTCATGAGAACATAGAGCAGAGTTTGGGGTTTTCTTTTTTCCAAAACTTGCCAACTATCTGCACAAACAACAGGAAGCTAAAGAGAGCCCTTGCTGTCAGCATGGATTAATCTGGAATTCCTTGGCATCTTCAGATCCTTCTGCATCAAAACATTAGTTTGCATCAAAAGTTAGAACAGTGACTCAAAGTATTTGGGAGTTCAGAAAACTACAAGAGCGAGTGAACTAAAATGCCTCCAATTTCTGTGGCTTACAAACTTCAAAAACTGTAATTGTGCTGGAATTCTTTGATCTCAGTATTACTCTTCTATTGCCTTTGAAGTCAAAAGCATAGGGCTATTGCAGTGGGATCCTAAGGTGTCAAATGTTAATTCCCTGCAGCCACGATTAAGGTACATCGTATTAGCTATTGACCACTGGGTGCTAAAGAAGGTAGCCATATGTAGAGAGTGTTTTCTTATTAAGGAAGGTTTCACACATCAGTGGTGCAGATTGTTTTTTACCGACAAAAAAGTCACTGCAGCCCACTGATGCACAGGACCTCTGGAAGATGTTTACTAGAACAAATCAGCAATCACACATTTTTCATAATCAACTGTTATAGCTGAGTGGGAGTTAAAATGGTCTCAAAAATTACATACCAACCAGAGGCTTATGTGATTTTTGGTGCTTAGGAGGGAGGTTGGTGACGGGCTTGGCTGGAACTCCTGAGGTGGGAGCTTAACACTGTAAATTGGTACCAGCATCTGCCTTCATATAGCAGAAGTGGAAAAGAAAAATGGAAAGGGCTGCATTTATATGACTTGTAAAATATTCATTTATGTGCTGCGCTTGAGGAGAATTGATCTCTAGAGAGCGGGAGGTTTCTCCATCTCAGTCAAATTAGATTAGAGGTAAGAGCTGAGTGGGATAAAATGTCACGGGGATGGCAATGGGGCGAAACGGTGCTGGTATGGGCTCACCTCTGATCCCCTGAATGGGGCAGGGGGTCATGAGGAAGGGCTGACACCCTGGGACCGAGGCACGAGCTTGCCCCTGAGCAAGCGTCTCTGGGTTTTGCTTCCCTTGGGTGTGTAGATTTGGTCTTCAGTGACTTGTTTTATCTGTCAAATTATAGCAAGGTTAAGTGAGGTCAGCACTGAGGGAGGCAATGGCTTATTCCTTTTGTTTATGGTACTCTTTTCAGTGTATGGTGAAGGAGAATGCAGCAATGGGCTCAGCCATGGGCACAGTGGGATTTATGCTTTGCTCCTCCATGGATGCCTGTCATTCCTTGGCATTGCTCACAAACACTGGGTGTGCTGCAAGGATGACACACAACACCAGGGATTTGCAAGGGGTCATATGTGGCTGGATTGACTTTCTTATTTCAGCCTCTTGAACATAGTAGTTGAGTAGTCTCCTCACCAGCTGGATTTCTCCAAGTCTGTACAGTCCCTAGCCAGGTCTGTAAGACGCAACATGGGCAGGCAGAGCCAGGTTTGCCCATGCCTGCAGTGACTAGTCACACCAACCCAGTGGATTTTTTCCAGTTAAAATGGTCTTTGAAGAATTTAAATGAGACATGCTATTGTGAATAGAGTTCTTTCTGCCTTTTTCTGATGTTAAGGAATCCCAAAGAGCTTCTACAAATAGACATCTGCAGAGTTAAACTGAGAAATATCTCACATAATGTTTTCAGCTATTTCTGACAATAATGTCTTTACCTTGGGAGCAAAGTATTCGTGATGATGTCAATAAAGATAGTCGCTTTGACAGCAGTTTTATCTATCAGCATAGAGTGCTGCATATTATCTGTATTATCAATCAGCTAACTCTTTCCAAGAGAAAGATGTCTCTTTAGAAAGCTGTGCCTTTTATGAGTGTCATCAACTTCCGTCAGGCTTAACACAGCTGGATTTTACTGTTTGCGGTCTTTGTTGTTTAAATTTGTGATAAGCAAGCATTTTCTGAGAGGTAGGTATCGAAAAGTGTGCTATGTTCAAGTATAAACTGCTTCATTCTGCTGGTTTTTAAGAATGCTCTAAGCTCTGTGGATGAGAAGACTTAAGTAATAGAGTGATTTGCCATGCTTTTGGTATTAAAACAGCACAGGTACAGTCTATGCAGAGGCAGTGACTTATTACAGCTCTAAATATCTCTCTCTTTAAGAGCTCTGGGGTTTAAAAGCTTTGTGCAGAGTCTTCATCAGCTTTTTGGATAACCCAAGGGCCGTGGAAGAAGAGCGGTGAGGGCAGGCAGCTATAAGCACACTGCAGGTACAAGGGTGTAATATGCCAATAAGAAACAATTATTTACAGTTCTGAGGAATATTTCTTTTTCTACACTATGAAAAAAATGTCTCTATTTTCTAACAGTGCAAATCAGAATGGATTCATACGTCATTTTCAGGTGCAGTCTCTTGATGGATGCAGAAAGAGGGCAGGCTTACTGACTAATTCCTCCCATTGCAACTTTCTCAGTGTTTCATGGGAGTATAATGTAGAAAAGAGGACGTAGCATAGATCATATACGTTCAGTGCTGTTTCAGACCACGCAGCTCGAGCCACATTCTTTTCTGCCTGTAAATCACCCGGCACGGAGACCATCCAGTGGCTGCGTGACCCAATGATGAGTCCTCCTCTTTTTGTTTTTTGGTTTTTTGTCTTGTTCTGTTTTAGATTGGAGAAGACCTCCAGGATCATCAAGTCCAGCCTCTCCTTAACCCCTAGATCATGTCCCAAAGCGCCACATCTACCCATTTTTTGAACACCTCCAGGGATGGTGACTCCACTACTTCCCTGGGCAGCCTGTTCCAATGCCTGACCACTCTTGCAGTAAAGAACTTCTCCCTGATATCCAATCTAAACCTCCCCTGGTGCAACTTGAGGCCGTTACCACTTGTCCTGTCTCTTCTTGAGAGAAGAGACCAGCACCAGCCTCACTACAACCTCCTTTTAGGTAGTTGGAGAGAGCAATGAGGTCTCAAATCAGTCTCCTCCTCTCCAAGCTGAACAACCCCAGTTCCCTCAGATGCTCCTCATACAACATATT
>VZZY01009553.1:122607-168129 GCA_013400335.1 Eurystomus gularis
CCTCAGCCCATAGCTCCAGCCTGTCCAGATCCCGCTGCAGAGCCTTCCTACCCTCAAGCAGGTCGACACTCCCACTTAATTTCGTGTCATCTGCAAATTTACTGAGGGAGCACTCAATCCCCTCACCCAGGTCACTGATAAAGATATTAAACAGGACTAGCCCCAGAACTGAGCCCTGGGGGACCCCGCTTGTGACTGGAAGACAACTGGATTTAACTTCATTTACCACAACCCTCTGGGCTCGGCCATCCGGCCAGTTTTTAACCCAGTGAAGAGTACATCTCCTCCACGCCATGAGCCACCAGGATGCTGTGGGAGCATCGACATGAGATGCAGATGGAGATCAGTGAGGAGCTGCTTTAGTTAAGGGAGGTCTTTTTCTGAATGTTTATGTCTGATGTATAAATCATGCTTCATACATCACTCAGTGTAATAGGTTCCTGTAATTAAACAAGAGCTTTATGGAATAAATTACCACGGTGGTAATTATATGTATGGTACTCTTGCTGGAGCTCAGGCAGTTCCTTTGATTTTATTGCAGATAAAACCATGACCTTGTCTATTTTCATAATGCTTGGTAATTTAAGAAGACTGAAGAAGTGTTAATTGTGAGTTGTCCAAGAATGCTTTAAAAATGTTTTCATTAATAGCATTAACTTAATATCGAGACAATATTATTCCTAATACTTTCTCTGTACTCACAGTGCCAATCACACCCCATTACCTTTAGAAACACAAACTTACCTGTATAAGCAATGGAGCTTGACATATGCAACAAACACCGGTAACATAGTGGGAAAATGTTGTTTTACTCTCTAATATCCCCAAATCGATTTTTCTTGACAGACTAGAGAGCGAGAAATTATCTGCATCCAATCAGCAAGGACCTTTATGTAAATTAATGCAGAATTAGAATAGCAGAATATAACTTGATGACATTGGCCTTATTTTTTGTATATTAGTCAATATTTGCTAAGTTTACAATTTTGCCTCTCCTTTGGCTAAGTTATTTATATATGCATACAAGTAGAAACTCACCCATTGGATACTTAAATTAAATTCCAGGGAGGGTTTATTTTTATTTACTGCTTTCTCCAATATATGCATATCTTTCAAATCTCTGCAGAGCTGCATCGATTCCTGTAGTATCATCTCCTAGTTTATTGAGTACAAGTGGTGACTGATAGTCCCTTGATACTTCAGAAAGACCTAAAAGATACAAGAATGTAGTTTTAAATAGGCTACAACTTTATTAAGCTAACACCACAGCTGGGAAATTATTTGAGATGATTGGGAATTTCCTGACAATTTTTTTTTTCCCACTGGAAGAAAATGCTGATTTGCTGAAAGTAAAACTGTTTGCTAAGCATAATTTGATTCAACATACCCAATTAAGAAGAAAAAGAAGCCAGTGCAATAGCGGGTTGACACTGTTAACTGAAGATTGTGCTTTTTAATGTGGTGGCAATTTTTCAAAATTTTAATGAACTTCTACTTAAAAAAAGTTGAAACCAATTAATTTGACTGACCTGACAAAAAAAAGAGGGGGAGTGTTGGTGGGTGGAAATGTGAGATCGCAGATTTACACCCTGTCTTGTAACACAATTTGCAAACTGCTGAAAACTTGTGGGACAAGGAAACACAATCCGTGCTCAGCGGAGCACTTCCTTGCCGTGCTGCCACAGTGCTGATACCCTCCAAACCCTTGCTTATCGAAAACTTGGGAAATTCAGAGAAAAAAATCAGCAAAGTAGAAGGCATTAACAGCTTGTTTTCCTCTTCCTCGGGGTCTTCTGCTTTCCAGAGAGCAGCTGGTTTCCATCACCAGAGAGTCGAGCCTGGGGTCCTGCTAGTCTTTCTGCTCTTCCTTAGACTGTGCCAGACCATCCTTGGTCCTGCTTTGCTGGGATCTGCCTGAGCATTTCCTTTTTGCCTTGCTCACACTGAACACTCCATTTTTCTGATAGACTGATATTGATCTGTTTCTAATACTGATTTTGCTTGAGATGTGCATTACTGCAATACCAGGACCCTGTCAAGTTAGTTTGAAAACGCTGTCTGGTTCAGAGAAACCACTTGAGCTTGAATAAAAGCTGAAACTATCTTCCATTAGTAACATTTTACAAAATTAATTTGCACTTGCTCTCAATAGGGTGCAGGAAGGATAGTAAGGCTTTTTACTGTCGTTTGAAAAGCCATAGCAAATAACTTCGTCAGTAAAAGAAAAATAACCTAATAGCAGCTTTCTATGGAAATTCACAGTATTTCTCTGTTCAATGGTGCGTGAAAATACATGTCCTTTGTATGAGTATAGAAATGAAGAAATAATTTATCGAGCAAACATATAGGTACTTCAAGAATTTCTATGGCTTTGGAAACATTCTTTTTTTCAACACAGCTCCACTGGTCTGATGTCTGATGGATAGGTCTACGACGGGAGAGGAAATACTTTCCTTCATTTTATGATAAAGAAAAGGGAAGAAAGAAAAACTAACCATTAAGATGCTGACACGTGTTTCATCTACTTCAGTTCTGCCCGAGAGAACTAGATTCAGCAGAACAGTTTCACCTTCGCAGGAGTTATTGCCTTGCCTTCTCTGCCTCTTCTCACAAGTTTTCCTATTTTTTCCTTAGTTTCTTCATATTTTACCTTTCACAGAAGAGTAAATCTTCTGCTCTCTAAGGTTATACAGAAATCAATGCCATCGTGGACTGAAGCGCCCTAGGTCGGCTAGACTAAGGTGAATATTTTTCAGGGTAATATTCTGTAAATGCAATTAGCTATTTATGTACCTCTACAACTTACACAGAGCCTAGAGGTATCCAAACACCTTTAAAAAATCTGCAGCTAGATGTTTATTGATAAACAACATGAATAGGTCTTGTCATAGAAGATTTTGCCCCAGTGACCCTCTAACCACATCCCAGGTCCATGAGCATCCCAGCTGCCCCTGCCCCACGCCGGTCTCTTTGCAAGGGGCTACTGGACAGACCCATCTGTAGAGAAAAACAGTTTGGAAAGCATAAAACACTTTTCTAGTAACTTCACACACCTTAACTGTCCTCTGACCCAGGCCACCATCAGCTACACTTGCAACATTTTTGATGGCTGTTTGTGCAATCTTAAATGCCAGAGATGGAGATGCCGTGGTCCAAACTGGCCTTGTAGTTTGGCCAGCTTAAAGCCCCATGGCAACACTTGTTCCCTAACTCTCAATAGCCAAGAGAAGAAGTTCTTTCCTTCATCTTTGCCACTACAAGTACTTGAAACCTGTTGTCATGTCTCTGTTCTATCTTTCTGACAGATTACAGCAAAAAAACCCCAACCCAATATTCCACACGTGATACTGGTTGATTTCTGATTGTTCTCATTGTTTTCCCTTTTCTCTTTTTCTTTGGCCAAATAAGAGGCAGATCAAACTTAGGCAAATTTAGGTAACACCAGACTCACTGCAACAGGAATTTCCTCACTTTGTAGAGATTACTCAAACACTTCCAGAAGTTGCATTTGGTATGTGCACCAGGTGTGACAGTGTTATTGTGACATATATGTCAGCATCTCATTGTGACAGTGCCGTTAAACTTCTCAGTAAAGCCACAGCATTAATAATAGACTGAGTAATCTGAGCTCCTGTTTTTCCTTTTACATTACTGCTATACTCCACAGGAAAATCATCTAAGATTTTCGTGACTATAATTATTCTGAAGTCTGTATTGCTAACACGGCGATTGCATTGAGGTTAGGCTGAGTGGCAGACTCATTTAGGTTAGACTGAGGATTTGCTGTAGGAAAGAGATGGATGGATATAAAGAGACTTACAGTTTAGGGAAAAGATGTGATTATTCAGTTTTCTTTAGCAAGAGCTAAGGATCATAGTAATTCTTCAAAACATTGACTAGGAGCCAAAGGCTAAAGCTGTCTTTTAGGAAAAATAAAATGCAGTGTCTGTTGGGAATTATTTTACTTTGAACTCCATGGTCAGCTGATATCCTTCATCCAACAGATGGAAAGGTCATAGTTAAAATATAAAGCAGCTACTATTTTAAAAAGCAAATAGAAAAGACATTTAGCTCAGCAAAGTATTATTTCTAAGCTTTGTACACTGACGAGAAATCCAAGAGTTTCCTGTAACCTCTTTGTAGCTCACAAAGTAAACTTCTTCCTTCTGAGGCAAATAACAGGGGTATTTTTAGTACAGATTATACGGCATTGTATTTCTGATGCTCAGTTATTTTTTGTAAATACATTTTCTAAAAAAGAAAATATACCATCTGCAGGTTTTTGGGATGCTCCAGGTCATACAGAGCATTGTGTCCTTCCTGGCTTTCTGAGGCTGGACACATGACACGTTCTGGGACATGCAATTGCTTCTGCAGCACATGGAGCCCCTCCCTGGTGGGGCTGACACCTGAGCATCCCATGGACAGCCCATTTTCAAATCCTGCCATACCACTGGCAGCCAAGCAGCCTGCTATTTGTTGAAGGCAAAGGGGTAGCTGTTTAGCTTCTCCATCCAGTGCCAAAATCCAGCAGGTGAGCATCATGCTTTCTGCAAAGACCACTCCACATGTTTCTGGAGTGGTTCTTAGCTTGACAATACCCAAATAGAACTTGACATGAGACAGTAAAGAAATATTTGACTGAATGTGACACAACACAGTGTTGTGGCTACCTCTAATAGAGTGCAGCTGAGCAGGTTGGTGGGTACAAAAATCTGCTTTGCTATTGAGACTCTGATCTTCAGACTTTTTCATTTCGTTGGTGCACTTGACCAGCCTGCTTTGAGGGCAATATTGATCCCTTCTCTACCCCCAACATTATTCTTGTTTCTCTGAGAGATGTTAAGAAAAAAAGGCAGTGCCTTCGTCTAAATGAAGAGGTTTTATTTGTTTGAATTCCCCTGCCCAGTTATTAAGTTCATGAAAAGCCATGAGCTGGACATCTTATCAGAGTTGCAGGGGCATTTTTTCCTTGATTGAGTTTCTCCTCGTGCATTTCCCAAAGCAAACAGAATCCGTTTGGAATTGAATTCAGGGGGTTCACACAGTGGTTTGCATTGGTTAATTTAATAGGTATAAAATTCACCCAATTAATGCCATAGAAACACACCTCAGTTTGAAACTTCTTTGTTATGTATACAACAAGCAATGTGTCAGTTGTGGTTTTCTGAATGTTATGAAACATGATCAGTTTCTAAAATAGTGAGCAAAAGTGATTGTATCCATGCTTTTAAAACAAAATCTTCTGTGCCCACAGGTTTTCTTTGGGAAGAAAAACCTCTTGGCTGACTTGATAGACACCTATTAACAGAGACATCCCAGATCACTTTAAATATAGTTAATATTTTTGTCTAATTTCACAGCTGGACCCTTCAGAGGCATGTACAGAAATCAGGTTACCAGCTCCCACTGAACTTCAGCATGAGGAGGCTCTCTTAAGCCTACAGGCACCTCAGATTTCCCACAGTATTAGGAAAATAATCAGATTGCATTAATTTTAGGATTAAGAAGCAAGCATGGGAAACACTCATTTATTTACTGGATTCTGATAGTCTCGGTGTGATTAAGCATAATTTTCTTAACTTTCCTTCTCTGGAGACTTTCAAAACCCACCTGGATGTATTCCTGTGTAACCTGCCCTAGGTGATCCTGCTTTGACTAGATGATTTCCAGAGGTCCCTTCCAATTCTGTGATCTTCTTCACAGTTATCAGGAAACAAAAACCACAAAAACACCCATGCAAAGAACGAATGCTCTGAGTGTAATGAAGTGTGGTGTGAAAGAGAGAAAACCAGGACGGGCTTTTGGTCCAGTGGAGTTCCTCAGCCCTATGGCTTTCCCTTTCTCTCCCTGCTGTCAATCAGAGACTCTATTCAGTATCTGGGTGGGATGCTCCTGTTGTACATTAACTCACCAAGAATGTATGAGAAAGCTTGATGCATCATCAGCTTCGTACACACTTCCCCCACTGTACTACAAAGCCCCTATATCTGAACTACTCTAAATGTCAGTAAAAATGCAAAGCCGTTTCCCGTTTAAATATTTAAGTTAAGCAATTTGATAACACAGACAAGGACTGGGGAATCTCATCTACTATCATGAGTATAACAGTGAAAAATACCAGTAATACTTCCAAGGAAGGTCAGCACTCCAAACAAATTACACTGGAGCCTTCAGCTGAGGCGTTTCTTCTCCAAAGCATCAATATATGGTGGGTACAAAATTTAAGCGTATTAAGTTATTTAGCCTCAGAGTTTGACTTTGTGATAGACAGTGGCACTGAACTCCACAGCTTGCAGCTTGATTGCAGATCATAAATAGTGCATATGTGCCATATCGAATACATGACCTAATTTCATTTATATTGAGAATACATCTAGAATAGGAAATAGAGGAAACAACCTTTTTTTCCCCCTTTGTTTTTCTGAAGCTTTCTGGGTGAATGAGAATTTTTTTTTGTGCAAATTTCTCAGCTTTTCTGGAAGTTTCAAAGACCAGCTCTCTGATCCGTAATGGCTTGTGCTTAAAAACATAACGTCCTCCAAATGGGATGATTTTCCTCAATAAGGCAAGAAGGATCTGTTTTCAAATGCTTGCTGTGAATCACTCAGAAGGAAGACCTGAAACTGTTGAGTGGAGGTACAACCTATAGTCATAGCTGACAACATCATCAGGTTTCTAGTAGCTTGTGCAGGGACACCTTCCACTAGACCAGCTTGAGGCCTTGGGCAACTTGGTCTAGTGGAAGGTGTCCCTGCCCATGGCAGGGGGTTTGGCACTAGATGATCTTTGCAGCCCCTTCCAACTCAAACCATTCTATGATTCTATGATTAGTGCAATGATAATGAGAGTCAGGTAACTTTTGGTTCATTTTCTTACCAACATTGATTAGCTGACTGCGCAAACACGTTGCAAATGTGTGGCATGAGAAAGTGTTGCGAATGTTCATGAGCTGCACGGTGCTCAGCTCAGTGAGCATCACAAGTAGATGATTCCCAATACACACTTTAATGAAGTCTGACATCCAACTTCAGCGTGACCTTGTTTCGTACAAGAGCAGTAATATTGTGTGTTACATCAATAACACCTGAATAAGGGGTTTTTTTCACTGAAAAGAGTCTCTGACACCTGCACCTCTATAAATATTCATTGGAAAAAACATACCAAATGGTGTGAAGGTTTATTTTTGGTAGGACTGGGGGCTGCTTTTGGGTTTATGCCACCAGAAAGTAAACAATTCAGGGGTTTATTTATGAATATATAATATTTGAAACAGTAGCTTAAATTGAAGTTACTTCTGCACGCAGCCTTGCTTGGCTTTGCTTTGTTTTCATTAAACTGCCTTTGTTTTTACCCACAAGGGTTTTTTTCATCTTATTTTCCTTCCACCTTTTGCCCTGCTGAGGGGGGAGAGAAAAAGGGGGGGGAAAGGGGGGTGATGGAGCAGCTTGGTGGGCACTTGGTGCTCAGCCAATGTTAACCTACCACACCAGCACAGGCTGCTGGAGGGTTTGAGGAGAGGCTGGGCTGTCCCTCTTGCAGACACAATATCTTCAGCTCTAAAGGATTAAGGATTAAAAGGACTTCAACACGTGCTTATGGGACTATAGAATAGGACCTAATTTACTAATCAGACACAATGAGGAACAGAATCTCTAGAGAGAGAAAAAGAGGGAATTTAGCACTGAGAAAGGATAGAGAATAGAATAGAAAATGAGTGAAGATGCCGGAGATGCAATCTAAGATCAAATAAACTATACATGCTTGTCTTATTGCTAGTATTTCTTTTATTTCACAGGCTTTATGAATCTCGTGTAGTCTTCACCATCAAAAGTTGGCCACAGTTACAGTGATGCTTCTAGAAGGTGAGTATATGTATGTCAGGAGGAAAAATAACACTCGCATTGAAGGATGATTTAAGATTATTCTTCCACACTTCTGTGTGAGATTGGATCTATTGTAACCTTCCTAAACCTTTGTTACTTTTGTAATTTAAACTGACAGGTTAAATGCTAATGCAATTGATAGGGGTGAACAACTGGTCAAGGAACAACCTGATCTGACTGTATAATGCATCGGAGAATTGCAAAAATATGCAGGTCAGATGTAATTTTGACAGAAAATGGCTCGCTGCAAGGGTTTATGTTTCCCTGGATAGTCTTTAAAAGAGTTGGACTACAGTAAGTACCGCATTGCTTGAAAAAAATACCAAGTTAAACTTAATGGAAAAAATCCAAGTTCTCAATATCCTCAGATTTCATTATCAGCTTTTATTGGAGCTAGGATAATAAGATTATAGAATTAAAAGAAAAGTTATACCCATTTTCTTCAGCTCAGCAGTCCTAATGTGCAAAAAGAAAGCGACACTCATTTCTCACCATAAATACACAGTGAAAACCGCTTGGAAAAAGAAGCAGCCTCTGACCATATACAGCCTGATTTGGTCCTTACCGAAGTAGAAATGCTGTTACTTCAACAGGCACCGGGTCATGGCAATTACTTGTTACAGTAGGTAGAAAGGCATTATCTCATGAATTAATCCTGAAGTTAATGGTTTTCCACTTGGCGTAGCACGTATGAGTGTTGAGTGAGAGCAGGGTGAGAATCAAGCGCCCAGAGCAGCTGCCCACAGCAGCAGCCTCTCTTTTCCATGTATTTCCATGAAACAGTAATACCTGGGAAGAGTGAAGGCAGTGCAACCTCGACCATCATATTTGGAGTTTAGGAAGCTTCCTGAACAGTGAGAGATCCGCTTTTAAATCACGCTGCCAGCTGGTTGAGGTGAATCCACAGCCGAGGGGAAGGGCTACATACCCTGGAAGGGAAAGTCAGGCATCTTTAATGGTGTCCAACAATACTCTGTGAATCTCACCTTTATTTCCTTATATCAATGTAAATGCATAAAAAAGAGCGATGTTTTGGAATACAGATTAATTCCCATTTTGGGGCATTATAACAAACTGTTTACTCCAGTCTGAGGATTACCTTGAATAAACCCCTTCTACCAAGGACATTGGAGAAGCATCGGTTCTTCTCCGAAACCTTTCTGATCAAGAAGAGTTGGTGAACCAAAAATCTGTCAGCAGTGACATTATGCCAATGTATTTTTGGTACCATATCACTTAAAAGAGCATTAGTTTGTTTGCATTTAAACTCTGAAATGCCAGAAGTCTCTAAGGCTGTTGCCACTGCCAGGCACTCCCCAGCTCCCCACTCCAACAAGAAGCCACAAGCAGGTAGTAAACGGACCAGAACAAAAAGCGAGAACATAAACATATAACACTTCCCTTCACAAAATTATCTTATCTTTAATATTTTACTAATTTTTTTTTACTATTTTAATTTTCTTTTTCTCAGAGGAAATTTCAGGGTTGGATTTGTCCCCTTGACTGCGCAAGTGCTCACTCTACTCTTCACCTATATAAATGTTCCAAAAGGAAAATAGAAATGTAAATTGCCTCAGTGCTTTTAAAACTTTAAAAATAATAATTCAGTGACAACTTTATGAAATGGAACTATCCTTGCTGCTTTAACCTGCATTGTAGGCTAGCATAACATGAAATCAATTATTGTACTAGACATACAAAAGCTGTCAGTTTAATACTTAACTGCAGTATTGCCCCTGAATGTTTGATTTCCAGTCACGTGTGTGAAGCTCCAGAAATACAGAGACATCAGACAGATTCTGGCATAAGAAATGTATTTGACTATCAAGAGTTACAAAAGTGAAATCTGGAATGAATAATGCACCCTGCCAACACAACTCCTGGTTAAATCAAACAGTTCCCAGTCCCCTAAAGTAAAGCAGAGCACAAACTGCAGAACAAATATTGAATTTCTATTCTGCATTGTCATAATTGTGACACCATTTTATTTCTTTATCAGTTTGTCTGGAACCAGCTCAGCTTTAGCTGGAATATTATTCTCATCCTTTTCCTGTGCTTCTTTTTGTGTGTGTGTGTTTCTCTGCAGAGAATCAGAAATAGAAAAGAAATGCTTTGACTTTCACAGCTCTTCTACTGTCTACTACTAAACTTTATTACATACTTCTCATACACAATGACAATTACTATTAGTCTTTCTTCTGATATGTGCTTTATTACGTGACCTTGTTATGGCTCAGATTGCAATCTTACTGTTTGCAGTGGTAGCGGTGACCAGGGACAGTGAGTCCTTCATTTGAGGGTCCTAAAAATGATGGATTAAACAAGCATTAAGGATTGCGAAGTGCTAATATTGCAATAATGGGCACTGTCTGAAACAGAGCTGGAACAACTGCCTGGCGTAAGAATTGTGACTCTGACTCCTTTCTCCTGCTACATGGTTCTGTAGAGAAGGGAAAAGCTGGGACTCACTTGGAGAATTCAACTTAGAGCCCATGTCCTTCAGCCAGACAACACTGTAACCCCCGGCCAAGCCTAGCAACAAGGACAGCTTTCTGGAGCATCTCTGTGATGAGGAAAGGCTGAGAGTCCTGGGGCTTTTGAGCCTGGAGAAGAGAAGACTGAGAGGGGATCTGATCAATGCTGATAAATAGCTAAAGGGTGTGGGGCAAGGGGATGGGCCCAGACTCTTTCAGTGGTGGCCAGCAACAGGACAAGGGGCAATGGGCACCAACTGGAACCCAGGAGATTCCATCTGAACAGGAAGAAAAACTCCTTTCTTGTGAGGGTAGCACAGCCTGGTCCAGGCTGCCCAGAGAGGTTGTGGAGTCTCCTCTAGAGAGATTCCAAACCTGCCTGGACGAATCCTGGGCACCCTGCTCTGGGTGACCTGCTGGAGCAGGGGGGTTGGATGAGATGATCTCCAGAGGTCCCTTCCAACCCCTACCATGCTGGGATTCTGTGAGCTGCTCCTTTGCACATGGCTTAAGTATCTCAAAAGGAAAACCGAAACAATCTGCAGTGTTTGGTTTGAAGCTCTCAGTCACTCGACAGCTTTGGTGTATTGCTTCTAACACCAGAAACATTACCCGCCCATGGTCCATAATAGTTTGGTACAAAGAGTGATAAAAGCAAGGAGCAGGAGAGAGATTTCTCTTGACATATTTCAAGCTATAAATGACGATCCTAAATTGATTCCTTCTCTGAAATATAAACTCCATGTTGAGCTTTTTGTTTTTTTGAAAAAAAAAAAAAAAGAAGAAGAAAAAAGAAACCAGGATTTATCTGATTTTCAAGATCAACTCTCATTATCTTCCAGAAATCACATGCTAGACAATAAGTAACCATTATGATCCAACAGACCCGAGAATCTGATTTTAACTTTCAGGTAACATATTAGGGCTATAACCAAATCTGAGAACTATTATCATAGCAAAATGACTGTAATGCTTCAAGGCTACAATAGTCATCACCTTTTTATCATTCATATTACCATCAGGCCCAGAAACAATGAATTTCTTTAACGTTATTCTACCATAATCTTTAACTATATGCATTATTTCAAACATCTGAAATAAGCCTTTATATCACACAGTAGAATAATACATTAGCCACTCAATGCACGCTAGAGCTTGCTAAGCCCAGATTAGTACAAAAACTTAAGTCTATTCCGTATATCATGAAAATACATCTATTCTTTTGCTTGTGCTGTGGAATGACCTTTAAGTGATGCATAAGTTGAAGGATCACCAATAGGAAACATAAGGTTCATAAAAGTCTGGGAATGCTCCTTCAGTTATATCAGCACTATAAAAGTGCCCTGCTTACCTAGTTTTGGGAGGGCTGTAGCTGGGCAGCTCTCACATATTTTATGTGGAATGTACAACACAGATATTCCGTGGGTTCATTATAAAACTGTGCTTGTGATATACCTTTCCAGTGTCCTTCGTGTTCTTTCAGGAAGTGTTTATTCTTTTTATATCAAGTGGGTGCTAATGCATAATACCAGCACTATACATAGACCATCTTGATAAATAATCACCTGTATGCTCCAGTGATTTTGTGCATAAACGCTCCTGTAAGTTACTACGGCCCCAGGCCCTGAATGGATCAAATTTGTAAATACAGCACTATATTTCTTACCTCTGCTGAACTGTATTATGATAGCAGCACCAGCATTTATCTAGGCTGTTGATGTAAAGGTTTCTAGCCACACAAGCAATGCATATTGCATTATGGAATTTTGTAATACACTGCTTGAAATATTACCAGAGATAGAGAATCTTGCAAAACATCAAGGGCGCCCCGAGGCAGAAAGATTCCTACTGAGTACAGAGTCTTTTGGATCAGGTCCTCGGAGAATGCCACCTCTGAAATAACAAGTTTGAAGAATTTAATTGTGACATCTTCAATGTCATCATGTCGCTCTGTAAACCGGATACTTTAGTTCAATGGAAGGTCAGAGTAGTTTTTTGTTAAAGTTTAACTGCGTCAAAGAATTTGGAAATTTCAGTTCTATGACACAAGGTATCACTTTCAGCTGTACTAAAGTACTTAAAATAATCGAGAGCATGCAAATGGGATACAAAGGCTTTGGTACTTCAGCTTGGTGGGACTGGCTTGTGCTTCTTCTGCAGGAAACTTGCCCAAGAGATCTTTGCTCCAGAATCTGTTTGGAGCTTCAGCCTCCACTACCAGTGAAGGCTCCAGCTCTGGTCCCAGGAAGGAGACCCATGATGTTAGACATGAATAAAAAAATAGTAGTGCTCCAAAGTTTTCGGTTTTTCCACATCCCCTTGATACAGGACAGAGCTGGTGGCGATATGAAACTGTAATCTTAGCAAATCTAAATTTATTGGAATATTTCTAAACTGCATTAAGGAATTCAGATACAAAGGATTCAGACATAGGATAAGGGACGGTTATTCTTTTATCAAACAAGCAAAAGGTTATTGGATTTCTGGTCTAACTTTCCTGTTGTTTCTCATGTGACCTTTTACCAGCCACATACAATCTGCCCAAGGAAATCAGAAAATGATTTCCATTGGCTTCAATGGATAAGAGATTAAGGTCCTAATTTCTCTTTGAATCAGTTTTCTCATTAGTAAATTACCAACCTCTGAGCTTAATGTTTCCAATGCTCTTCAGTATCCTTGAAGGGAAAGTGATATTGGAATGTTAACTGTCCTTATGGCCAACAGTCCCATCGCATACAAATCTAGATTAATACGAGCATTTTGGTGGTGATGACAGTGCTGCGAAATCTGTACCCGTGTTCCACCTACCCCAGAAGAACTAGGCAAGAGTCAAAAAGATTAAACACTATAGCTAAAGAGGAAGCTGGTTTCTCAGCAGATGTTTTGTATTTCCTGCAGGTTTCACTGTACTTTAGGACAGGTTTTGATTTGCTGTCATTCTAGCACTCTACTAAAATACTCATTTCATTCACAGAGTTAATCAGCAAGTTCACCTGGATTTGAAATTCCTGGAGCTGAATGTTCACCTTGCTTCAGTACATAAGGGCTAACAATGCTCAGTGTTATGAACTCCAAGCTCAGGTAAAAGTTGTCGTGCTGACAGTGATCACCTTTAAATACAAATGTCTGAAAGGAAAAAGCAAAAATTTCAGAGTAACCTTCAGTGGAGAAGAAATGGAAGAGTGACAGCAAGCTTGCTGATGAGCTAAGTGTTTCAAAGAAGGCCAATTTTGAACATTAAAAAGGCCCAGCAGGAAATCATTAAATGGGAGTGATAAAAAAGGTTTATTTTAATTTGCTAGCTTGGATGTTCATTAGCAATGAATGGACTGCAGAAAATACTTGTCTATAGCTAGCAGTGTGACTTAGATAATAACTGCATTAACCTCGTCAGATTTCCCGTCAGCACTTTCTCTTGGGTTGTTTTTTTATGATACACTACTTGCATCACCAAAGTGGTAACTTTTTATACTGTCTGAGTGTCGTGGGCCAGACCCCCTAGAGTGTTTCAATCTCTGTGAGTTTTGATGCAAACAACACATGAATTTAGTCCCCAAAACCTCAGCTCAGATGTCACCAAACCTTGGAGTTATTTGCTGCTCCACTGGCCAAGCAGAGGAGCCTTTGTCAGCACAAGTATTCCCCAGCTGTGATGCCTGAAGGACCCAAACTAATAGATACCATGGTCTGGACTTCATGCAAAACGAGCCCCTTGCGTCTTTTCCACCTAGAAGGCCATTAATTGCATCGCTGACCTGGGAAGTGGCAGGCTGAGGTTGAGCTCTGTGCTCTGCCTGAAGAGGGTTTAATCCCTGCTTCCGAATGTCCTTCCTGGACTAGGCCACCAGTTACCATCAGGGACAGCTTCTCAGTGTTTATTTTGAAGATATTCAACTTGCATAAATTCAGCTGCTACAAAATCTTCATAAACTCTTTGGAGTAGGGGTAGAAAGCAGATTTTTCCCTTTTCCTAGGTGGGTGCTTTAACGTGAAGTCTCCATGGCCACACTCATCATGGAGCACTAGATCTTGCTTTGTGCTTGTGCTCATTTACAAAAGTGAAGACTGGGTAAAACTAATTTTAGTATAATCCATTATGTGGAAGAAATGCTTATCTATCTCCCTCACCCCCACACTCTGTTCCAAAACAACCTCATTTTACCATCACCAATTAAAAGCCCATCCTAGCACCGTTTCACATGCTTATTCATGCCCACCCTTTCAAACTAGCCCCATGATTCCAGAGTACTCTTGTTAGCCCTCTATGCATACGATTAACCCAGCCTTTGACTCACTAGTTATACAAAATTCCTCAGTGGCAGGTTCAACGGTATCCTGGGTGAACAGAGAACCGCTGTTATGCATAAATTTCATATCAAATGACTCCATCCCTTTACTGGTGATAACTAGAATGGTAATTCTTAGACTCTGACAGATGGCACTGGTATTCTGGAAGACTTAGATGTCTAAGAGTTTAGGCAGCAGATGAACAATAGTTTTAAATATATTAAATAGAACATTCAAATTGTGTGGAAGTCAAGACGGGCTTCAAACCTTGCCCATGGTGCAAAATTAGGGCATGTGAGGGAGATATAGATACACATATCTAGGAAGATTGAAAGCATGTCTGCTATGCTCATGCTATTGTCATTACTGGGATTTTAGTTACCCACCAGTCTATATGGCTGTTTGATATTTCTTGGTCAAAAGACACCTTGGGGCACAATCCTGAGCTGAGTGGAACGCAGCGCTGTTCCCAGGAGAAACATGGAGAGGCTTGAGTGGATCTCCCCCTTTTCCAATGGCATCATGACATGATATAAATCACAACTCTTTTTTTCTTTTTACTATTCCTTGGTATCGCTAGTGATGGAATATTATTATTTTCAAAAAACATTAATGTACTGCCAGCCCAGCCTGAATGTCCCAGCTGGAACAGCACAGGTTAAAGCCTCGAATCAATCCTTCCTTTTAAGAGCCTGGGGAGCAGGCAAGCAGCTTTCTAAAGAAAGATACAGAGGAGAACTCTGACCGGCTAAAAGGATAAAAAAGGGTACAAACCTACCACTCAGTCTCACTTATTCCATTGCTTGCATTTCTGATTTTATCGATGTTGTACGTCAGGCACTTTTTAGCCCTAGAATGAACTGTGCACACTCACATACACTGCATACCTTGTACAAAAAGGTTCTTCATTAATATCTCTGTCCTGCAAACACATCACCAGTCTTCTAGGTGAGGGGGTGGAGGTGTGTATCCGGTAACATTGCTTGGCAATGAGTCCTTATAGCTTCATCCCTAGGAGAACAGAAAGTGCCTTTTCGGTAAATTAAAAAAGAAACCTCCATCTTCGCTGCGAAGTATCACCTGACGTGCTTGTTGATTTACTCAACTTACTCTTCATTCCATAATTCTTCCAGTCTGTGTTCAAATGATCTCATCCTGCATTTGTTTGATGAAGGTTACAAATCTGGAGAAGTCATCTACCTCCACCTTCATTATTATGACTGATATTTTTGCTGCTCTATTTACTTGCCTTTAATCTACTCCAAGGCTAACATTTATTTTTGGTCTCATCCATAAGGAATTCAGCAATACCCTCCCCATTATCCCCCACCTAAGTAGTGGGAACCTTTGCATGACAAGAGATTTTTTACACTATTTTAATGTTTTAAATTCTGATCTGGTGGTACATCAAGAGCTGTGGAAATACCACGTGGCGTTGTCAGACCAACTCTAACTGTTTCCAGCCATAGCCTGAGAAATGGGTCAGAAGAATAATTTTGATCATTAGCGACTGCTCTGCTTTACTGTTGTTATCCCAACAATGGGGCTGGTTTAGTTCCTAGTCCCAGGGGCCAGCAGGCACCGTCAGTAGGGCAGAAACATTCCCAAGTTATTTTAAAAGCCATCCATTCTCCAAAGTGTGCTGTGTTGAATTAAATCTTGTCCAAACTATTCAACCTGGTCATATTTCTTCACCATCAGTATTGTGTATGTCATCTGTTGTTTCACCACCTGTTAATCCGTCTGTGCTCTCGCTGTAGGTTTGATTTATAAAGATGCCTATATCTTACTTGTTTGCTACATGCGACCAATGTAGCTATTTTTTCCATCATTGTTTGTCTTTTCATGCTACATAGACCTATTAGTCTAAATTCTGAAAGGCAGGAAAACATGAAAAATTTTATTCCCACACCTGTCAGTCAGAATTTTCTACTTTTTTGTCGTGAGTTATTGAAATCACATTGACACAATAGGACATTGTTCAAGTACATATTTTGATTTACAATTTTTCACCGCCCTCAGTCATTGCTATCAAAAATTAATTTTAACCACGAGGGATATGTATATAAACCTGATTATTTGTATTCATAATCAGCTGAAGTTATAAGGAATCTCCTGCTGTGGTTAGTCAAGTTAATGCAGACATGAGCAAAATTACTTGACTCATAACATGCAATAGTTTTAATATTATATTTTCTATTTTTTAAAAAAATTTAGGAAATATTAGCCAGATAAATAATGCCTTTTGATTACCAAGCATGTTCTTTTCTTCATGCCCCAACTTTGGACTGTAAGCATTAGCTCAAGGTCTGTTGTGGGTTTATTAGTTTTTTTCTTTCTTTGGCTATTTTAGCTTTGTGTCTGTGTATGTCTGTTCTTCAGTTCTACCGCTATGTTCCAATATGCTAGCAATACTTTTCCTTTTACTGGCTCATTTAACCTATGCAATAAAGATGCTTGTCATGTCATCAGGTAAGTATTTTCCCTAGAAATTGCTATAGAACTTTGTATCAAATTGGACATTTCTATTGATTTTTGAATTGATATTAGCAGGCCTGTTTCTGCCTTCTTTTTAACAATTGACTTTCAGACCTCCACATTTCTTGAAAGAAATATTGCTGTAAATTGCAATGACTCAATATAATCTTGACCTGCTCTTTTTCTTCTCTTATCCCTCAGTACTCTACTCCTCTAATAGCTTTTCTTATGCTCCTTACAATTAGTTCACACAAAATTAGAAGATATAATGGTTAATGAACAAATGCCACTCACCGTCAGTGAAGTGCTACAAATGAAAAGGCACTTTCAGAAGTCAGAGAAATTATATTAATATTACAGGGCCAACGAGCCTTCTAGAGATGGGGAAAAAACTGGGAGGAAACTGAAATTGTCCTCCATCAAGACCCTCTTGAGAGCCTGAGAATATTCTTCTCTATGTGGCACTCACTCAGGTCAAACCTTGAAGAAGTTTTCCATCCCTCAATACACGCAATGAAATGACCCAATGTCAATTCAGGCCAGTGATGTTGTTAGAAATAATCTCATGGTCATTCATAGGCTTGTCTCAGACACTTTAATCATAGAATAATTAAGGCTGGAAAAGACCTCTAAGATCATCAAGTCCAATCATCAACTCAACACTACCATGACCACTAAACCATGTCCTGAAGTGTCCTGTACTTTAAGAGGTACATGAAAAAAGTGGTTCCTGTTATTACACCCGTATAATATTAAAGTACCAATATTTATACACTTATCACTGAGTGCCTTCAGTGATGTTGTGGTCAACATGCTGAGAAGGTCTGTTTTTTCTTACTTTCACCAGCACAGAATTCCACAGTGTCTACCACATTATGATTTTCCATGTATGACTGTTGCCTTCATTCCTCCCAGGTGAAACAAGCAAAAAAAGTAAATGAAATAAAAAACTTTTTTTCTATTATTTTATAATTACTGAACACCATATATCTCCTCAGAGTGATTGGCAGTAATAGGTTATGATCTTATTTCTGCAACAGTAATTTAACTGGCCTTAAAATACATGATTCATACCTGAGCACCTTTGAGAAGTGCATGGTTGCCTAAGTAACATAGAAACATAGAATGATAGAACGGCTTAGGTTGGAAGGGATTGGACTTCAGATCCCTGAGGACCTCCTCTTGTCACTGGTCTCCACTTGGACTTCAAGCCGTTGATCACAACTCTCTGAGTGCAACCTTCTAACCACTTCCTTATCCCCTGAGTGGGCCATCCATCAAGTCCATGTCTCTCCATCTTAGAGACAAGGATGTCACGTGGGACAGTGTCAAATGCCTTGCACAAGTCTAGGTAGATGACATCAGTAGCTCCTCCCATATCTACCAGAGCTGTAACTCGTAGAAGGCAGATCGTGTGTCATCTTTTTGCTTTCTGAGTTTGTTTATATATAATTTGTGTTCAAACTACACGATTCACCACTTTGGCTCTTTCTTGTGACTATGGAGATGCATTTTTTGCCACTGTTAGGTTGGATGATGATAGATGCTGAGGGCCACATTTTTAAGGCTCAGTAATAAGCATGAGCCACAGGTATTTGCTGATGTAGAGTTTATCACATGGAGGGCTTTTTACCTGCAGTTTAGAAAAGTCAAAGCTGACAGTTTCTTGATAAGTAAGATTGACAGAACAGGAATATCACTTTGGGAAGTAGCATTTCAGGAATATTGGAGAATAATCCTATTTTGGTAGACTGCCTATACTCCTACAGTACACAGTGAAAATAGAGACTCTTTTATTCTGCTTTTCTTTCAGATCTAAAAATAGCCACATCAAATTTATCGTGGTTGCTTTCAGACTATGACCCCATACAGGACAAAATTCTCTGGTAGGATATTTCTATTACTTATTTTCCTAACCAAGCTTAGTCAGAAACATCCCCGAATGTGATTTAGAATGCTGTTTGCCTTCATCTAGGAAAAAGATCAATTCTGTTGTGGAAACACAGTACACAACATGGGATCACACTAATCAATTTGAGCAGGCCTTGGTAAAACTCTCTGTTACTCTGAAATCCAGCAGCATCAAAGCTAATTAATACTTTACTGAGCTTTAATGAATGCATTAGTGGTTAATATTTGTGTATAAGCTACTCATAACTCAATAATCCTATCACATTTGCATTATTAATAGGACAGGTATGTGCCTTTGAGTTGATTGATCATAAAACCTATTAACCTAGATTTGTAATATGTCTCCAGTTACCTCCAAGGAAGAGCAGTAATCACTATAGGCACTATAGCAGGTAACAGATTCAGTGGTATAAAGGCCTTCTCAAATTCCAGGTGGCTGTGACTGAGGAATTACAATGAAAGATGCATTGTAAAGCACATATCAGCTGATCTAGAAGGTGATAAATGTCTAAAACTAAAGACTAAATGCCTTGGATTATGAGATTCCCAAACTCTTTCAGCTCAAATCCCCTCTACAAGAGAAGCAGTGAAACCGGAAAAAAAAAAAAAAAGGGGGGAAAAATCAAAATGAGGAAAAAAAAAAAGCCTAAGCATGGACTAATCCAGTCTGCACAAGAAAAAACTTCCCTGACTCTCTTTACACCACTCCACACATAAAATCCTGCTGTGTAGTACAAATTTATTTATTTAATTGAATCTGCGGGTTGTTTCAGGTGGGATATGAGTAAATAAACCAAGTACTTCTCTAATGCATGTTACAGAAGAACAATATTTTGCAATTTCCCTCCTACGGGCTTTGTGTTCTACAAAGAGAAATAAAAAAGCACTTCATCCTCTTCCACAGCCTTGAAAGCTTTTGCTTATTCCTACCTCCTTACAATAGAGGACAGATAATCATTCTGAAAGGGGAAAGCAACATTCAAACACTGTGGAGAGAATATGCAGTTAGATGAATTCCATGTGAACAATAATAAAAAAAGAGATACGAGGAAAAAGACGTTCATTCCTTTGGAGACTCATCTTTTTCATGCACTATTTCCACAGGATCTTCTAATTGCTTCTTGTGGGATTGAAGTGTTTTCTCTTGCAACCTCGGTTTAGAAATTAGTTATATATGTTGGTACCTTGTTCTTCTTTTTTTAGGTTTAGGCTTGAAGAATTGCTTTCTTTTCCTTTTCTCCCTGAGATATTTTCCCCACATCTCACATTTTCTTGTACCATCAATGAAATTTAAGCTTATAGGATGCTGTGAAGCTGAATCCACTTTTATTGCCATACTTTCTTATATGGTGGGACAGCAGTGAAAGCTGCCGCTTAATCAGTTCTGAAGTCCTACATGTGGGCAGGAAGATGTGTTATTAATTATACAGTGAGGTGTACCTGCATGGTTAATGTAAATTCATTTTCCATTCTGCACTCTGTTGCCTCTCTAGTTGCAGTATCTTTGCTAGAACTATGTATAAAGGGAATTAAAGGAAGGAGAAGACATGCTGTGTAAAACCTTAAGCAAAGGACATAGACCTTGTAGCTAAAAAAGGTGACAAGGTCAAGCAGCAATGCCACCGTACCTGGTTGTACCTTCTAGATGTTTCTCATCTTTTCAGGTGCAGCTTTTTACTGTCAGCTGCCACGTGACAAGGTGCAAAGTTAAGGCCTATCAAGTAATTAAGGCAGTCTGCCATGAAACTGAGAAAAATGAGGAAAACAATATGCTTTCACTCCTTTTCACAGAGCTTTGATTTAACTGGTTAAAAATGTTCCTCTATTTTACATAGGGCTGAGGAAATCACTCATCATAAATAATGTATTAACCTAATTTCATCACTTTTTCTCTGTGAAATGTTCCTGAGTAGATTTAAAAGTGTTTCTTCCAAAAAAGTGCTGGTGCTTGAAAGCAAATTACCAGATATTTTATCTCCACATGATAGTTACATACAAACCGGTAATACTGTAAATTGAGGAAGTCTAATATTACCTCTCCGTATATTACTTGAGAAACATTTAAGAAATAACTTCAACGAAAACATTTATAGTTACAACTAGTGTGCTAGGCATATTTTGTGCAACTGAAGCTTACTTGTCAAGTGCTTGAGAAAAGTCACTGTGAAGGACTCGGGCTCAAATAAAAATTAACTTCTTCTTAATATGCCAGTAAAATTGTTGCTGTCCCTTGATCTGCTTTAATTAACAGCCACAGCTTTCTGGGCTGGACAGTATAATCTCAGGTAGATGAAGGCTGTGTATTTATACCCAGATATTGAACTGCTCTAAGACAAATTGCCCACGTTAACTAAAACCTGTCTCAGGATTGCATTGAATCTTTTATTTCCCTTGATGCAATTCTGTTATTTCCCTTGAAGGTTTCTGCGCAGAAGGTTCAAACAGCAGGAAAAACAACTACTGAGGTAATGCAGGAAGCTACAAAATGAAAAGTGTGTCCAGATCTCTGCTGGAATTGCACTTGTAGTGAGCAGCTGTGATCAAATAAGGCAGAAAGAGTCTGACTGCCCATAAGGGCAACAAGAGTCTGTGGAGGATCAATATGTTTTGAGTAAAGCCTTAAAGGAGACCTCTACATGTGTATAATTAGCCATTCTTGAAAGTGTCAAAAGAGTTCACAGTGAAATAGAATCATAGAACGCTTTGGGTTGGAAGGGACCTCAAAGATCATCTAGTTCCAACCCCCCTGCCATGGCAGGGACATCTCCCACTAGACCAGGTTGCTCAAGGCCCCATCCAACCTGGCCTTGAACACCTCCAGGGATGGAGCATCCACAACCCCTGTGGGCAACCTGGGCCAGTGTCTCAGATACCCTTGCGCATGGGAAAACCCGTGGGAATACGGCCACTGCTTAAACCCACACACAACCCAGGCTGACCACTGTGTTCAAGAGCAACTATAAAAGCCAGAAGAATGACAACTAAACCTTAGAATATATTACATCAGTCATTCATGCTTTAGACCCGTGAAAGCATGAATTAAAACTTTCCTCTGAATGCCTGAAAACCCATTGGCCTGGCCTTTGGGACCACAAACGTTTCTTCAGGGTGAACAGCAGCAGCAGAGATTCATTCTCCTTGTAACCATGCAGAGGAGATGCACATTAATCCTCCACTGCTTCTGAACAACAGAAGCTGAGAGATCTTACATTTAATCTGAGTTTTAGGAGAATATTATACTGTAAAATACTGCACTAGCATAGGACTAGCTGCCACCCAGGAGGATTGCAGGCTGTAAGGTTTCGAGCCAAGCAAGCTTTTAGTATTTTTTCCTTTCTAAAGCAGTATCACAAGAGCTTTTTCTGCCAGGTGCTTTGTGAACGTCTGGGGTGCACAAGTCTGGAATACGGCAAGTTTGGATCCCTCCTTCAGTGCGTTGTAAATGAGGTCCTGCTTATAGCATTTGGAAGGTTTCATCAACAGGAGCTCAATGGTTTGCAGTTCATCAACTTCAGAAGACTATTGCTTTAAGAAGTGTTACTAAAACTCCATGCCAAGGAAAAATCAGATTTAAAAAAAATCTGGCAGTCTATTTATTCTCCTCTTGGTGTTAGTTCATAACTCCCAGGAACTCTGAGTGAAGCTGTATGGATGGATTGTTTACCAATATTTGTGTAGCTGGCTGCAGACACTCCAAACACACCAATACAGAAAGCAGCTATTATTCACTCATTGCAAATAAGCTTTTACTTTGCAATTAATAACCCACAAACAGATTTCTTCTCTGAACAGTTAGCAATCCTCAAAACAGCAGTGTTTTTGTCAACCAGGCTAGGATTCCTGTTTTAATGACTGAAGGAACTAAACTATACGATCAGGTTTCCTCCTTTTTACTCTCTTGTGACACTAGACTGGCATTTGAGAATTATCACTAGAAGCCTCTGGTGGTTTTAGAGCAAAAACCCAGAAAATGTAATAAACTGAAAGATAGAAAATATATCTTTGACCCCCTCAGGGTGGGATTGTGCCTATTTTCTGCTATAATATATAGAAAATGTATATAACATAGTGCATATATTTTTACTGTCTGCTCAAACTCTCAGCCTATTTATTAGAGATCAATTTTGGTGATATCATTGATCCAGTGAACACGGGAACTGTCATCCTCGCTCAGTAGTAGCTGCAGTAGCAGCTGAAACACAATCCTTCCTTCTACAGTTCTCTGTGGATTAGGCCCTCGGTATAAACATAATAGACTCACTCTTTGTGAAGATTATATGCCACTGGTATCAGACCAAAGAAGAACAATAATAAGGTGATATGTTTAAAAAATATTGAGGAATTACAGACCAATCATCCTCTGCTCTGTGCTCAGAAAGATACCAGAATAAATAGTCAGACAATCTATTTAAGCACTCAGAAGATAAAAGATGGTAAGAACAGAACCAGCATGGATGTTTTTGAGAACAAGTCATATCAAGCTAACCTAATGCCTTTCAGTAATAAGGTCGATAGGGAAGAGGGATAGGAAAGAAGATGTCTACAGGAGAGGAGCCGTGGTGGGACACAGTAGGAGTGTCATTAACAAAGAAAAGCAGACAGAAAATCAGGAGAAATGAACAGGAACAGCGTGTTTTAAATGTGAAATAATTCTTCAAGGCCTTGCCTGGACCCAATATTTCTAAAAAGGTATGGATTCTCTAAAGGGAATTCTGAGGAGAACGTGCCAAATAGAACTGCAGAAAACATGAAGCATGAGGAAAGCCGGACATAACTGATCCTGGTTTGTCTGGAGAAGGATAGTAAGGGAGGTGAAATGCCTTCAGATGAGTGAAAGGTTGTTCTAACCCACGTGGCATTAGCTCTAGCTCTGTCCTCTATGGAAGGAAGGCTGTAAAGTGAACTCCTTGCCATCAGGGAGGAGATAGGATCATTCCCATGATTACATTCCAAGGGAAATTTAGATTAAACACTAGGAAAAAAAAAATGTCCAGCCTAGAGGCTGGGTAGATAGTGGAATAAATAGTGTAGAAGTCTGGAATTTCCATCAGTGGAAGGACAGGTTAAGCAGACACCTGTCAGACATGATTTAAGTCTGGTTTATAGTATCTGGAGATGAAAATGATGGAGCAGGCGACTTTATAAAAACCCTTCTTCCCTTATCCCTGCTTTATATGACTCCATTTTAATTTTTGTTTTGACATGCAGCTTAAGTTTAGAATTAAAATACTTGAAGACAAGTAACTTAGAGATAATTTTTGTGTTTCTCTACAAACCATTTCAACTGGCAAAACTGATGGCATTTGAGTAGACCATGGTACATTACCAGGTTTCAAACACATCTGGGAAGAGCCTTCCTGGCTTTTCTTTTACTCTTTTACTTGATCACCCACAGCATGAAATCACCGCTGATGCCTTTGCAATCATACTTCAGTTTTCCAGCATTTGCAACAATTCCTCCATGATGTCTCCTGCCTCTTCAGGAATCCTTGTGTAAAATGTATTTCCTCATTTTCCTTGTTCCAAATACTGTATCTTTTTCAAACGCTCTTGTCATGGTGATTGTAGTTGAACTACTACTGTTTTTCAAATGTCTTTCTGCACTGAGGCCCCGTTCTAGCTAATGTACCATATGCCCTTGAGTTAAATTAGCTCAAAATACATCAGCCTCAAAAGTTTTCCCAGGCTTGCGTGAGTTCTTTTGAAGTTCTGCACAGTTTGCCAACATACCGCTTATAAAGCATATACTAAAAATGGTTGTCGAGGTTCAGGTTCAATCCACCAGACCTACGACAGATGCTCTCTGGTATCTCCATTGGAAATACGCTGGTAAGCTTTGATGCACAGGACATGAGTGAAATTCCACAAGATAGAGGAGATCAAACAATTTTCCAGGTGTTCCAATTCCAACCTCTTTTCCAGTTTTAAAAGCCCTGAAAATTTGCTTGTTGAATGGAGAAAGAATCTCTTCTTTCTCCAATTTGCAGCTCATTCCCTGCATCAGTCCCCAGCTTCCCCATAGAACCTACCAGCTGGGGCCATCTTCCGCCCTTGGTTCTTGATAACAACAGTGATCCCAAAATAACTTTCAGGAGTTTTGTTGCAATGTTCCATTATTAATTAATGTTGGTTTTTTTAATACACCAAACTTCAAGGAGAAATTCAAGAGATCCCATGTTTATTTTTAGTTGTAAGAATCAAGGTCCCAGAAAAAAACTCAGCCTTAGCTGAAGACATTTATTTTCATTTTCTGATCCCAGTTCTTATTTTCTGAGAGCAATGAAAACTCAGCTATGATCTTACACTTCCATGATTCCATGGACTTATCTCCAACTGTGAACATCTGTAGTGTGAGATCCAAAAGTTTCTTTAAATTAGATGGTCAGTAGCCAATAGATATTTGTTATTATTGCTCATTAAGTCCCATTCTAATGAGATAAATATGCAGAGATAACTTTTATATTTCACTTTGCTGAATTCATTTTATGAGATCTTCAGGCTTAGTGATGCTTTGTTGCTTTCTGTGGCTATTTGATTTTTAAGATTATGTTTTCATCCAATTGTCCTTCTATAGATTTACAGTAAAAACAACTGAGGACACATTGTACCTAACCCTTTCATAAAAAGTGATTGAAAAGTTCAGCTGAATATGCTCAGTGCATTTTTTTTTTTGCTTGTCATCCTTCACAGACTTACTTCTTTCCGTTCCATCTAAAAATATTGTTTTGTTTAAGAAGAAAAAAAACGTATCCCTGTGACAATTTGCGTAATATGTTAATGCTGATATGCATCTAGACATCTGGATGGCATTTTAATATCTCATTCTCATTCAAACAACTAGAAACCACACAGATGGTAGAGACAATTTTAAGAGCATTGTTGTAAACAAATAAGGCAGCCAGGAAATCAAACACGCTCTAAGATAGGCTTTAGAGCCTCCACTGCTTTCTGTGTGAGAATATGCATATGACATGTTTTGACTGCAAGTAAGAGCAGCCTTCTACAGTTTCAGAGAAAACTAAGAGATAAATGCAGAATTTGTAATCAAGATTGGGGATCACTTACCCTGCCCAGCACAGCTCACACCACAGATTAGACTCATCACTTGTGAGACTAAATTATTTGAGGCTCAAGATGCTGCTGGGCAGACTATGTGGAGTTTTTTTTATCTTGTTTTCAATTAGCAATAGAAATATGAAAAATCCTGATTGCTTCAGGAAGAAGACATGTAAATTCTGGTTTTGTACTTTACATAATAATGTACCTTCTAGTAGTTATTTGCTTCTGTTGTTAAAAATCCATCTACATGAAGTTGTATAGGGCTCAGTAATCCCCTGAAGTCCTCTTTAATCTGCCTCTTGTTTGTACCTCTTTATAGGTATATAATCTTTCTGAACTAGAGAAACTACTGCAAGCACTGAAGGTTTGGATGTCTGCTCGATGTCTGCTCAATATGCTCATACAAAGAGCTATACAATGGCCTTTTCTGTAGGTGGAGCTGGTGTCTCAGCAGATGCTGTAAATTGGAGTATCTCTCTGGATTGCATTAAAATTACTCGCTCTTATCTTTATCAAATAACATCATTAACTGATTAGTTTTCCCTTCGCTATATCTGCTCTTGGACCTCTTAGGAGTTATGGCTACAGATCCCACACAATTAATTTCACTGACCTTACAGAAGTTTTCAGGAATACAGCAGTACGGTGAAGTATGTCATACAAGACTCTAGGACCTCCTCCTTCATCTCCTGTAACACGGGTAAAAAGTCACCATCTGAATTCTATCCCTTCACTATGTAATTATAAGTAAATGAAAATATTACAAAAGCTATTGAATTTTACATTAGAAAAGCTATTTAATTTTACATTACAAAAACTAGATATCTAAGCCTCTACTAGTGACCCGAGGAACTTTTCAGGTAGTGAGCACCAATGAGCTATTTGGAAAACCAGTTAAAAATTTCTGCCCAATTCAGTCTGGTTAACTGAAGACCACAGGACTCTCTTGCATTCAAGAGAATGCGATTAGAAGCTCATGGACAGCTGGTGGGCAAGCACCTCAGAAAGCAGTTCATCAATGGAACTTGGGAAAGCAGTAGTTCCTAAAATATTTCTGCTTTTCCTCTTGCCTCAGAACCGTGGATCTGCGTACGGTAAGTGCTAAGAAGGGAATGGAAGACAGCTCACAGAAATGAAAGACAAAGCTAATGGAAATACCACACAAAAAAACGCCATAGGTCATCTCTCATACCTCGGAACAAAAACAAAACTGCAGCATAAAATAACCTGACAGAAGCCTTTCAGACTGAACGTTGTATGAACCGACTTTCCTTCATGACTGCGGTCTGCTCCCAGGCTGATGACCACTCCCATTAACCTGCAGGTGGTGCCCACTACTGGGTGATATTCTTCTCTCTCTCAAGCTCCATCTTTCTTTCTTTAAGAACCCCTCCACACCCAAATTTGGTTGCCCTGACCAAGCAGTGGGCCAGGTAGCTGCAGTAGAAGACTCACTATGACTTGGATCAGGAGCTCTCAATAGGTGAACTGGAGATGGCAGGAGAACTGCAACCAGGAAGTCTTCTGTGGTCTAATGCAGCTATGAAACGTTATGTGCCATATTTTAAGTTTGACTTAAAAAAAAAAAAAAAAATCAATAGAACCTTAATCCTAAGCATGCTTACTTTGACAAATTTAGTTAGTGTCTGGCAGAAAAGGGAGGATAAAAATAGTGATTTAATTTTTAGTCTGCAAATTGTAAGATTGCAAACAGCATTTTCTCTCAAAGCTGATTCTTTACTTTGTTCACACAGCTGGATTTTTGTGGTGTCTGGTACATGCTTAAAGAAAATCATGATCTAATTGTTCATACTTCAAGCCTGTTGATGACGGAGCTATTGTGGCAACTAGAATGAACAGAAAAAACATTAATAACAAATGGTGCAAGCACCTCCCACTGATCGCAGAGTGCTGAAAGGCAGTAAGATGATTAAATTACGGTAGGAATAGTTAGAAAGCAAGAGATAAGACCCTTTTAAAGCATAGTCTTTGTTCTCAGACAGGTGGGGCTGATGCGTTCTCTCACCAGGCTTAGCAGGTTGGTAGAGGTGAAGGCAGCTCCAGCAACAGGAGCCCCCGATGGAGAGGTCATGGTCAGTGTCATGAAGCTTCAGGATGCGCCTCCACCTTTCCTCCTCTGCAAATTGCACTTTCCACCCATCCTGGTTTTACAGCAGCGTGCGTTAGCGAAGCAGGTCAGAGAATCCAAAGTTATTTTTGAAGTCCATCATTTTTCCAAATATCAATCTTCTCTCATCTCAGAAAAACCAACAAACAGGCATTTTTATAGGATTGCAAGCGCTTTTGGTGAAAGGTTTTCATAAAATATGTATGAATTCATTGTATATACACAGTAAAAAAACGAGCAGATATATCACAGAAGATCATATTTTTGTGTCATCTTTGGTGAGAAAATATAGATCAATCGATTCTAAACTCTTGTTTTGCCGGTACAGAAACAGTACAAAAAGCACTGAGGTAACTGATGTTGACACCACAGGAAAAGTTACTATCTAATGAGTTTTCTCTGTTCGGTCTGTAACTTAGACAATTCCATACAGAAAGAAATTCATTTTGTTTTTCTACTATTCTTTATCAATTTATGAAGAACAAAAAAGGCGTTCCGAGTCAATCATTTAAACTTTAGAAATATTAAAGCATTTCAGTTGAAAATTTATAAGAACTTTTATGTAAGGAATGGGATGTCTTGTTCCTTAAACCTATTTCCAAAATGAATGCATTTTTAAAAAACTTGGAAATCTCTCCAGAACAACATAGCTGATCGTTCAGGCTACATGATTAAATTTGAGGATTTGAAGGCAACTGAAAATAGGGTATTAAATCAAGTAGTATTGATCTGAATTATGAGTATAATCCCCACTGTTTGAATAGGTGGAGAAGAGGAATTAGAATGATTTAAGTCTGTTATTACCTCATGCAGCTCTAGTTAGGTAACAGAAGATCAGTTGGTAAATTGAGGGATCATGATAGCCAACCTTTTAAAGCATTTTTTTAAATACTGTGATGAACTTGGATGCCTTAATTTCTGATGCTGTCATTGCAGGTATGAACACAACAACGTTAGCTGGAGATGCTAAAATTCCTATCCTTGTTATGACAGTGATTTCAAAATTTTCCATTAAAAAAGAGGCATAATTAAAAGAGAAGGGGCTTCTTTCAAGTTGTTCCAGGCTTTAGTTATTTACCTTAATGAATCACAAAAAAAAAGGTGGGATTGTCTCCTTCATTTGCATGCCTAGAATAGCTCTTTTGGAATTGCTCCAATGCTCTGTGTAATTTTAGACTTAGGACAGCTGCTCACTCTAGTCAAGCTAATAAAATTTCACAAAAAAATATACATCACTCTATGTGCCGAACTAGATGGAGGCAAAGAAGTAACAAAATGTTTGATTTATCTCACTACCTTGCAGCAAAGCTCCCCCTGCTCTCCAAAACACTAGGGTGTGGGGTACCGTGGAAAGGCTTTGAGGCTAACAAAGTGCTAAGGGAGAAAATGGAAATAAAAGGGAAGAGATGCGCTTTCCCTGATGGGATTTAATTGTGCTGTTGACTCTCTCTCTACAGGGTGCCCTCTCCCAGCCATCCTGAAGCAAATGACATACAAAATGGTCCGTGGTGCTACACTGCGGCTGTATGTGTCAGTCTAGCAACCAGTCGTGGAGTCCTAAGGATGGGGTTAAGCTCTGAGCCAGGTTTATCTGGGAAATGGCTGACTTCTGGTTTTGTGTCTATGGCATTCGTGGAAAAGTCATCTTTACAATCCTGCCTCTCACCAGCTAGTCTTCTGCTGGTCTTCAGACATGCGTGTGTATGTCTGCCACGGAGCAGCCACCTGCAAGACATTCACAGATCATTTTGTTCTCTAGTGGTTTAGAGTGATTCTGTGCTCGGTTTGAGATGGGATTGCCCTAAGCAGCTGAATTTCAACCACTGTTTCCTAGAATTATACTTAGAGTAAATTAAACCATTTCAAAGGTTTCATTTAGACACTGGCAAGTGTTTCTGTACTTAATGTTGTTTTGGTTGGGAGCTACTCTACAGGGCTTCTGCGTAGCTCTTTGTCCTCCCTGCATGCAGAGATTTCTAGAACATATCCTAGTTCTGTGAAAAGCTAATTGCAGACATCTCAAGTGAGCCAGGGTGTTTTCCAAGTCACTCCTTCAATTCAGGATCAGCTCTGGTGCAACCAGACTCATCTCAGCTGTGCTTCAGTGGGAGCCATTCCTCAGATAGCATTGAACCTCTTTGTGTATCTCTCAAGAGTGGGTTGTTTTTTTTTCAAAGCCAAAGATAACAAGACTTCCCTACTGATGGGCTTTCCATGTACTGCTAGATTTCATTGCTGGTCTATCCTTCCTTTTACAGACAAGTTGACCAGCCCTCACACCTCAAGGGGCAGAAAAGATAGATGTAGGCCAAGCCTTTGAAGTCCAGCAAAAGGGAACCTCATTCTGCTAATGCTCTGTAGTTCCTCTTTCTTTTGCTGGCCATGTAGCAAGAGACGTCCTGCTTCTTTCTGCTCTAACACCTTGTTTAATACCTTGTCTTATTAAAACTCCCTCTACTCACAATTATAATACAAAAGAAGCAGTGTCCTAAAATGGAATCAACTAAGAAAACTCATCCTGAAAGAGCAGGGAACATTCCCCAGCAATCTGCATGAGAAGTGTCTCATCTGTGTGGATGAAACTCCATCCGAAGGGAGTGAGGAAATGCTCTGTCTGTACGTGTGCATTACGTATGTAGTGCTGGGTCAATGGCTGGACTTGGTGAGGTCTTAAAGGTCTCTTCCAACCAAAACAATTCTGTGATTCTATGTATGTGCAATACATGTAACAAAACTGGTGCTTTTTAGTTTTCTTGGCTGTTTTTGGTTTAACAAAGTCTGTTTCGCCCTCCTTCTTTGGGAGGCGGATATCATAATCATATTTATGGCATTTATAAAAATCATTCACATCTTCCTATATTTTATGAGATCTGAAGTATCTAGTAAATTTCTGGAAACAAAACCTCTTTTTTTCCCCAAGCTAACAGGATAGGACTGCATTAGATCATATGAAATTTAAATGCATTAGCTGTTAGCCAAAACAAATTTTCATATAAATTAATACTGTTATTGTATTTTAATAAAGCAATAGCATTCATGGAGTTATGTAGACATCAATCACTTGGAGGTGTCTTGGAACAATTATTGACTTCATGCATCATCTGCTTCTTCACTTCAAAATTTGTTGCACTCTTCATAAATACCATATATCAGCGAGCCATAAAACACATTTTAAATGCCTTCTAGCCCATCAGAGACACTGTTGTTAGAAGCAGCCCCCTGAGCCGATGACATCCTAATATGTGACTGTGTAATTAAAATTTTGACATATGCAAAGAGTTGTAAAATAGATAAAAGAGTATGTATTGTAAATAGAAGTTTAAAGGCTCTGAGCAGATGGTTCGTTTGTGAACGAGGTACGGGAAGTGCCAAGAAATGACAAACAGATGGCTTAGGTGTGAAGGACAGGCAGGGAAATTTGGAAGAGTTAAGGATGTAATGGACAACTCTCTGGATTTTTGCTTGCACTAAGTGAACCATGAAACTTGAATAGAAGGTTAAACATTTTACATTTCTCTATTTGCATTTATATAAATGTGTCCATGGAAAATGTCCAGCAATAAAGCCCGATAATAACAACCAGGACAAGTTGTGCTTCACAGGCTATAGGGATACAAAGTCTGTTCGAACTGCAGGTATCACTTGAGTGGTAACACAGGCGCTTCTAGCCCAGCTCATATACGTGGGCTGAGTTGTCTTAATTCAAACAGAAATATTCAGAATTGTAGCAAAACCTTAATGCCAATATTTACAGGTGAAAAATAGCTTCACTAATGTACTAAATGAACTAACCAGCTGCTGCTCCTTGCTTGTCTACTACATGTTGTGTTAGCAGTACGCTGAGTGAATTCAGTTCCAATTCAGGTTATTATACACCCAAATAATTACTACAAAAGAATCTCATTTGGGCAGGAAGATCAGATCAAATATTACTTATTTTTCGGAAGCAATGGCAAGTCTTAATTCATGACCAGATTATAATTACGATGCTGCTAAATCTATCTTTAAGTCTAACTTCCTGTTAGTTTTGACTGTCTCACATTCGCTATGGAAGCTAGAAAAATACATTACCAGCTACAGAATAGAAGAATTTCTGTGCACAGATGGGCAAGAGATCACTTTTACTAATCAGAATCAAATTTCCTAAGAACTGTGAAAGTGCAGGGATTCTGAGAGTGCTCTTTGATCAGATTCTGCGTGAAAACTTGATCAAGGTAGTAAAGGGAGGATATTTATGAACCCTTTTGCAGAATTCAGTTAGTTTTGTCAGCAGATGTAAATTCTGAAAACGGTAACTGAAATCAGGAAAACCTTAGGCAAATAAGCATCCTCATTTTATAGCAGCGGCCAGTGCCCAGTTGAGAAAATATAAACTTTTAGGCATCATGAATCATAGAATCATTTAGGTTGGACCTAAATGGTCCAACCATTAACCTAACTCTACCAAGTCCACCGCCAAAACATGTCCCTAGAACAATGAAACAGTGCTCTGTGTAGTTTGGAGAAAACTTGACTGAGCAGATTTTTCAAAGCTATGGAGAAAGATTTTCAGGGGTTACTCCAGAGAATAAATAAATGCAAGACAGAGACCTCAAATCCTCGTGGAAATTGTTCCTTGCCCACCATATCTGGGCTGAAAATCTCACCACGGCAAATTAGCCCAGCAGATTGTATTAATGTGTCTTAATATTTACTGATGGCCAAGTATTCAGAAGTGATTAAAGCTAGTGCAAGGCACTACATGTTTTTCAAAATATAGCTTTTCCAAGGCTGAGAGAAAAAAGATAAAAGCCTATCCACTACTGACTGCTAAAAGGCCACCACCCTCCTGCAGATAGTTACAGAGATGTGAAAGTCTTCCAAAACAGCTTAATTTTGTAAAGTATGTAATCAATATTTACTCTTTTCTCTTGCTACAAAAGGCTATTTACATTTGTAAGGGCATTTATCTTTATGAAAAGTGGATTTCTGCAAAGCGATTGTTACATGGGAACCTTTTTTAAGGTTTACCTGAAGTTTACCTTGCCACTTTTAAGCTTGCAAAACCCCAGCACAATCATTAATTTTGCATCGTGTAGTTTCTTACATAATAGTAATGCAAAAGGAATTAGTAGCCATGCACAGTGTAGATACTATGGTAGTGGTGGGAACATCAGAGATGTGATAAAACCATGGTCTTTGCAAGGTACCGCTGCATTTTATAAAGGCTTGGCATTGTTTATCACAATTATTTGAAAGACTAGCAGAATATGGTTGTTCTAAGAATCAAACCAGAGTCTTACTACAGTAGTAAATATTACTGAAAACAACAACAACCTGTGCTTGTCTTTGAGGAGTTCCCATAAACTGGTTAAAGCTCATTCCAGTTTTTCTGCCTACAGAGGCCCAGTAGTTATTCCAGGTCTGACCCGCAGAGCGATCTGCCTTGCGAGGTACATCTACCTTTCAGGTATCACCTACTTTTTGAACTTCATCTGTGTTTATTTTGCTTACTGAATAATCTCTTTAATCCCTGACAAACTCCTTTTCCTTAGAAACACTGTTCTTTTGTATTGTAACTCTGCCTAGTTAAAGTTGTCTCCGCGTTTCCCAGGCGTGCCAGCATCCTCCCAGCTGTCACTCCTTACGATGACAATCCCTTCTCCTACCAGCTTCAACCTTGATGTTCCCACTCCAAACATCTCTATTGCTCTGGTCTCTATTCCTAGGGTACTACAGGTTCCTATGATGCAGCATAATTCTCCTCATCAATCCATGCTTTTCTTCCTAGGATGTTAGTAATATTATCTTCTTTTTGCCTGGAGAGGAGCTACGTATTTGAGCTATATGTTATTCTCAGGAGGATGAACTTATTTGACCTCCTCTATTTATTTATTTTTTTTTTTTTTTGACTAAGAGTGAGACCGTTACTTGTGATGGTTTTTTTATCTCATTCCTGTATTCTAGGCTATCCGGGTTCTTCTCCTTGGTTTCTTTTATCTGCTAGGTATCACACCACACCAGCTGTCCAAAGGAGATGAATTTTAGTAGTGCTATTTGTGCTATGACAGCTAAGGCTCTGTCAGAAAAGTATTACAAATTACATCCTTCAAAAGTTCCTAGTAGCCATAAACATTTGCTCTAAAATTTTGCATAGGTTTTTGCCAAGGATATCATTTTTATGCTTATAAAGTCTGACATGACTTGTATAAATTATGAATAATGTGCAAATAAAATGCATTGATATATTCCAAATGACTAATAGAAACAATAGAAGTGGATAATAACTATGTATATAACTACAGATTACTATTATTTCAGTAGGGGATTGCTCTTATGTAAAAACATTGTTTGACTAACAAACAGCACATCTCTTTTGGGCTACGTATTTTTCAATAAATTTAAAGCATAAAAATCATATTTACTTATAATTGGTCCTCAAAACTAACACAAAAGCTCACTTCTGCCTAACGCTTATCTGTGTTTCTGAACTTCCAAAAATACCTTAAAACAAGTAATACAGCTATACCTACTGTCTGGGTGAGTCATAGAATGGTCAGTTGGAAGGGACCTCAAAGATCACCTAGTTCCAAGTCCCTGCCATGGGCAGGGTCACCTCCCACTAGACCAGGTTGCTCAAAGCACCATCCAACCTGGCCTTGAACACTTCAGATGACTTCACATTTATAGTGTCCTGAGTGAGAGAAGAATTTGACTCATAACGCTTTAAAAAATAGTTATGATTTTTTGCACAGTCTTCCTCCTGAACACTCATTTTACTCAGCCATCAATATTCACACTATAAAGGCTTATTTCCATCAAGTTCCATCAATGACCTTTAGAAACTGGTCCCTTCAAATAATAAAAAAGACCTCAATTACAACAACATCTGCCTCCATCTAGCACTTTATTTGCCTTAGAGAAGGGATGGAATGATGATTAAGTTAATGGATAGGTCATTTTCATTTTTCACATTTACCACGTAAGTGGCTCCATGAATCACCGTTTATCTGGAGCCCAGTCATGGAAGGCAGCAGCAAAACATCCACTGACTTCCACAGGCTCTTTTCTTGGACAGTTAACAGAGGGGAAGTGGAGTACTGGCATTAATCAACCTTTATAACCCATATGATAATATATTTGCCTTTTCTTAGGACTGCAAAATAAACACTGCTGTCCTCAGGCTCTCATTTCTCTAAAATCTTCATGGGCTACCTCAGCTTTTTCTATCAGCACTTCATTAGCAGCATCAGGGGTAAAACAGAGTGAAGTGACAGCAGAAGAGAGTAATTTCTCTTTTTTGCTAGTCCAATGCAAATGTGTAACCAAAGTGATATGGCCACTGATGGAGCGAGACATTGCAGTGTCCCAGGCTGTGTACATGTCACGCTGCAAAGCATTGCACAGTCCTGAGGGAAGGGACAGAAAATCACCTGATGCTGATCACAGCAGTGAACCCCCTAAGCAGAAGGGATGCCTAAAATACACGCTGTGCATAATAATGTAAGAGAGGATACATATAAGGCATACAAAGAGCCGAAAACAGAAGTCTGGGACCTGGGGAGAGACCGAGCTTCGGTTGGGAGAAAAAGCCATGAGGTCAGAGGGTGAGCCCCAGCTGAGTACCTGTTCCTGGGTCTTCTGGAAGGACAGCCTGCAAACCATCCACATCAGACATCGGCCCAATTTCATCCGTATCTCTTCAGCAGTGTCTCGAAGGGTTCAACTCTCTAACCTCACCCAGCTCTGCTGGTCTGTTCTTGGGCTTCCCCAGCATAATGCTGTGAAATTCCCTGTGTAGACACACACACACAAATATATTAATATGTTTATATGTAAATGTCTCTATTATATATTACAGGCTGTGTATATAAATATGTACAGGTGTATATATATACAGGTTGTGTATATATACACATACAGGTGTGTGCATACGCATATACAGGTTGAGATTGAAAATACAGACTGAATCAACATCAGTACATTTTAAAAGGGAACAGAAGCTTGTACCAACCAAAGGATAAAGACATTATTCTGTCAGTGAAAAAGAAAATAGGCCCCTATTTAACTAGCATGTTAAAATGCAAATAAAACATTAGTGTACGTTATAAATGTGATTTGTTTTTTGATACATAGAATCATAGAGTTGGTTTGGAAAGACTTTTAAGATCAACTCCAGCTGTTAAGCCAGCACTGCCAGGGCACCACTAAACCATGTCCCTCAGCACCACATCTATGTGGCTTTAAAACTCTCCCAGGGATGGGGACTCCACCACTGCCCTGGGCAGCCTGGGCCAGGCCTCGACAACCCTTTTGGGGAAGACAGTTTTCCTCAGGTCCAACCTAAACCTCCCCTGGCACAACTTGAGGCCATTTCCTCTTGTTCTGTCACTTGCTCCTTGGGAGAAGCAACTGACTCCTGCCTTGCTCCAACCTCCTTTCAGGGAGTTGTCTAGAGTGAGAAGGTCTCCCCTGAGCCTCCTTTTCTCCAGGCTGAACAACCCCAGGTCCCTCAGCTGCTCCTCACAAGACCTGTGCTCTAGACCCCTCACCAGCTTCGTTGCCCTTCTTTGGACACACTGACACCACCTGTTAAAAAAGAGGGAGGAAGCAGAACAACTTGCAGTGCTGGAGATGACACAAACTTTAAGAGGCTAAGAATGCACTGCAACAACTTCAACCAAGTGGGAAGCAAATACAACACAGATCTCTTCAGAGCAGAAACACATTACGGTGACAGGCTGTTTGACCATTTCATTTGTTGACAAAGTTATAAAGATAAAGATCATTAGACTGAGTAAGTAGTCAAGATTTACAAGAAAAGGAACAGTAACATGAAAAAATAGAGGTGGAGGATTTTATTTGAACTGACAAATTACATTTATTATTCAAACACTATAACCATCAACTGGCTTAACACCAGAAGGAGCCTGAAAAGATGAGATATAAAAAGAACTTAAACACAGGGATGGAGAGAACAATATGATCAGCACAAGGGCAATAAAAAACAGCCCAGAAAGTTGTACTCTGAAAAACTTTCACCGCCTATGGAGAAGACACAAATTGGGCTGAATGTCGTGACTTCAGGGTAAGCAGCGGCTGGACCACAAGGTATGAAAACAGCAGCATTTTACTAGCAGAAAATGCTGAAGAGAAGAAGCTGCGTAGACGATGTGTGTGTGCTTAGCAGCACAAAATCCCTTGTGTCACCAAGCAAAGAGAGAGACAAAAAAATGAAGTTCCTCCACAATGAACATGCTGCTTGCACCATGGGACCAACAGCAAGAACATCCTCAGTAAAGAAATACAGAAGCTGCATAATTGAGCTGCATATAAATGCATCCTCAGAAAACTGTCCTTTCATCCTTACTTAGCGTTTCGGGCGTACACACACACGCACGCATAGATATATATATATATATATGCATTTTTTTTCTAATGGCAGAAGTTCTGTGTCCTCTGGTAGTGTGAAATGCCAAAATAATTCAGTATCATGTCAGAATAGATCAGCTGTTAAAAGCAATGCATCTGGGGATGTGATAACATACACAATCCTAAGAGAAATTTTATTTCTACAGACTCTTTCTGTTTAAGCTGCTTTTCCTTATCCTCCAAGGATATGGCATTTATTCGTCTGAAGATAACATATCAATTCTAAGGCACATTTATGAACTTCTTTGGAAAGCCAGGACGCCTCTGAGTTATTAAACCATTAAAGGCCTCTGTTATTTTTCATGCCAAGGTTAATAATCAGATGATTAAGACAGTTAAAGTTAGAAGTGCAGCAGTAACAATGCAACATTGTCACCCATTTTATGAGATCCAAGAACAATCCTAGATGGTTTTTGGTATGAAAACTGTGTTGAACTGTTTGTAATTGAAAGGTAGCTGCTGGAAAAGGAACTCAAAACATTGTTCATAGTGCTATCAAAAGAAAGATGTTTGAATCTTTCCAGTAAGGAAATCAATCCTGCATTCCATTTAAATATATTAACACTACACCATCGCTTTAATTCACCTGAGTTTCTTTAGATTAGGAGTCTGAACATGCTTCCAACATCAGAAACACCTAATCAAGGGCAGCGATGCATTTGCACTGCACAATTAACAGCTGCTTCGGTCCTGACAAACTCTGAAGCCAGGTAGTACAAAGCCTCTGAGCAAAACATACCTTACACACAATTACTTATTGACTTACAGGCTTGCCAGCAGAACAACCCTTGCAACGGACTCTGCCTTGAGGTGATGACAACTCCTGCGTTGGACCCACTCTGCTGTGAAATCCTCAGTGTCATGGGTCATTTCACCTGCCAGGGAAGAAGCTTCCAGAATGGAGAATCCCAACAACATGGAAAGACAAAAAGAGATCAAATTTACTTCCCTTTGACTTCCGTGGAGCTGCAGCTTCAGGGCTGGAGTTTTGCTGACACTTGCGGCGTCTTACCAAATTTTCTTTCTGGGAACAGTCTAGAAAAAGATCCCTCATTTTGGGCTAATCTCCACCTGACATTTTCTGTCTCCCTCCATGTTTTGCGGGTGGTCGGTCAGATGTTTGTAATTCAGTCAAGTAATGCTAATGCAGCAATGATCACTGCTGCTTCAACTTGTTAAACTCTAGATTTGTGTATCTTTAATTAGTTTCCTTATTGAAACTAACAGAATTATTCATGTGCTTATATATGTGTTGAGCATTTTGGTTTTTAGAAACTTGGTTTTCAAAAGCTAACCAAGAGCTGGAATTGTTACATAAAAAAATTTAATATAACTCACATTTTCAGTAACTCTTAATCTTGTAAATTTCTGCAGCTGGATTTTAATTACCCAGACATTGCTGCTTTAAAACTGGCAAAACTTGACAAAAAAGGTGGATTCTTCTAAAATTATATGTACATACATATAATTCACGTATTATATGTTAATGGAAATTATTCTTAATGGGCAGTAGAAAGTTAAATTTTGCTATAGATACATTTGCTATAAAAACACTTTCCTGGAGGAGAAATGTGTTGAAATTCATTCAAGAAATCTTGCTGACAACTTCACTGAATTCTATTGCTGTTTCTATTTTAGGAGAGTTTGTGAAGGATTTATCTGGTTTGTGAAAAGCTAAAAGACGGTCCCTTACATTGTATGATGATACAATGAATTTTGCCTTCGTGTTACCTTTCAGACTTCTGCACTACAGCAATCGTTCAGATTTATGATTGGATGCCGTGCATCAAACATCACCGTACAAGGCTGCAGATTTCTCACACCTTTAGGTTGCTCTGTGTTGCTCTTAAACATTGCTACGACATCCAGATGCTGAGTCCTACGGTGACACATGTAGGAAATGATAGGACCTCTAGTGAACAAAAAAACAACAGTATTTGAGATAGTGCTCTACTCCCTTAGGTCATAGGAGTAAATAATATGAAAACCATTTACCTAAAACATACGTAGCTGAATAAAAAGCAGAGCAAAATTCTTCCAGTAATTGTGTATCCAATCACCTGAGTTGTGCTTTCCTGTCCTTGAAACTAGATTTTGGTGCACACCAAAATAAAATTGTAATTAACATAACTGGTATCTCTAATGTGCCGTAGCAAAAAATGCCCCTTTGTTAACAAACTGTATTACTGGCAGCGTGCTCCTGTGTAAGAAAAATAATCTCCTTTAAGGAAGGTTCAGAAAACAGGAAAGAAAGAGCACAGATAAAACCCTTTGCTCAAAATTTAACTTCCAACTTCAGTTTGAAGTGGATAATGTGCACGTAGACACGGCAGTATTTGTGTGATAATTTGGTAGAAACAACCTACTCGAATTAACTTCCCATTCTATTACCTTGCTATCATTGAAGATAGCAATATAACATTATAAAAGTTACTCCCTCAATGTATATTGTTTCTTTATAGTAAAATGCCATGATTTATTATTTTTATTTCCCATCGCCTGGTTGTTTTTTTTTCTCTGGAGTAATAGCTGATTAGTCTCACTTCAGGCAGTTTCAACCGGAAAGAGAGAAGCAGCTAAAACAAGCTAGGAAAAAACACTACAGGAGCTGTTTTGCTCTCTCCATAATTTGAAAGAGCTCTTCAGCCACTGTGCTGTAAAATTCCACCGGGTTCTGCTGGGAAAAAAGAGAACGCTGCAGGCGAGGCACCGAGGAATTAACTTGGGTTTTTTTCAGCTTTGTCTCTCTCCTTTTTGGAAAATATTTTTAGATTAAATCCTTGTTGCAGACTAAAATAAATCTTATACTTGAGATACATAACAGCAAATCTTATTTGCATTGTGTGGTGGTGAGAAGTCTGTTTCTCAGGCGTCATGAAAAAACAGGATTCCACTTGTATGGGAAGATGCGAATTGAAGATGATGCTACTGGAGCAAGGGCATCTTCTTACTGACATGCTGGTTAGTGGCTATGCTGGTCAGAACAGCTCAAGAAGAGGAGATCTCAGGTCAAACTGGTCCTGAAGACCTGCTGATCATGCTATGCACATTTCATGGCCGTGCACTGAATACTCCACCTCCCCATGGCTGGACCACGTAGGCACATTCCTGGAGCATGTCTTCCAGAGGAGACCCAGTGTGGATACTTTGGGATGGCAACCACAGTGCAGTAAGGGGAGACAACCAAAAGGCATGTTCCAACTTCAGCCTGGGATGAAGGAAACCACTAATGCAGACATGCTGGGTTTTGGTTAAGAAGTGCCGAATAACAACATGGGAAATGATCCTGTTGTTCAGATGTGATGAAGATACTGTGGCACTGGCAGCAGAAACAGGACCGCTAAGCAGTTCTTTACTTTCAAGTGAAGTGATAGTTTCACATGACCAAAAAAACACCCCCAAAAAAAGTTAAACCTGCAGGGAAAACATTGCATAGTTTTGTGAGTTCCCAGGTGAGACTGGTGGGGAATCAGCTGACTCTTCATGTGATGGGCCTGGGCTGGGTGGCATGGGCTGCAGGCCAGTTTGGGAGGAGCTCAGAGTACAAGTACAAGGTCCCCAAACCTGCGTCTTCAGGAGCTTTGAAATGGCTGCCACAAAGAAGAGTCAGAGATCTGTATGCCACAATGTTTAGTAGCATCTGAGCACTCAACTGCTCCTCCATAATACGCATGGACATCCTGTTGTTCCAACCTTGCTTTCGTCTGTGGAAGAGAAAATGTTTTAAGTTACTGCAATTTCTTCAACAAAGCCCAAACCCAACTCTTCTTCCCCACGCTTCCAAATAAGGCAACTGTCAGGATAAAATCTTCATGTTATCGTTATCTATTATTATTCACAATAATTACATTTATTATGGGCTTATTTTAACCATCTTTAGACACACCAGAATAGTATTTTTCCTTTCAAATTCAACACAACATAGAGTTTTAGACTACTCATATTTATGAAAGGAATTACATGATGTGATGTGCCAGCGGGAGACAGGATATGCCAGCCCAGGAGATCTTTTCCCACTTCTATTTATCTTTCAGTGTTCCTGTGTTCCTACTTAGGAGGCTGGTATAAAAGTGGTACTCATAACATGCAATAAATTTTTCCAGATTACTGTAATAGTGCCAAAAAGATAACCAATGAATAATCTTAATAAAATATATGTAAAGGGGATCACAAATCTCACTGATGCAGAACAGGAAGAATTTATTTTCAAACTGTTGCTAATGACTTTCTGCCTGCCCCTTTGAAAATTACTCTGAGCTTAGTACTATCCCTTGGAAATCCAATTCATAAATTCACAAGCAGCATGAAATTCCGGTAGGAAATAAACCACTTTTATTCAAATGTATTACAGCATGTTAACGCTGTTTCTTAGAACCCAAACTGCAGTAAACACCGCACTGAAATACAAACAGGGAGAGAGACCTTACTGTGTGGTTTTGAAAAGTTTCCAAGTTCAAAGCCAAAGCTCAGCACAGGTTACGAAAAAATGGATCCTGATGATATTCTGTGGTGACCTCAGTCAAAGAGGAAGCGGTGCTCCCATGAGCAGAGCACCCCTCCCCTGCGTGAGGAACCAATACAGGGAGCTGCTGCTTTGGGGAGCTGCAGGGACAGGCACGATGCTTCCCAACCCGCTCCAGAAAAAGCAATATGCAGAGAGCAGGTGCTGAAGCCGGGTGCTTTGGCACCAGTGCCGTGTCATTTAGCAGCTGCTGATCAGTGATAATTTTTCACAGGAGCTATCTCAGAAGCATTTCTCCGAGCGGCTGCTTCTTGTGACGGCCTCTGCTCTCATTTTCCTCTGAGTGCTCCTCTTAAACACTCTCAACTGATCTGTTCTGCTTATAGGGAGAGAGAAAGTTGCTGAATTTCTAAATATTGTCACTAAACACATACTGGTTTGTAACAGGACTTTGGAAATAACAGGTAGTCTCCTTGTATCCTATCCACAGAATCACAGAATTGTCTAGATTAGAAAAGACCTTTAAGATCATCGAGTTCAATCATTAACCAAACACTGACAAGTCCTTGACTAAACCATATCCCTAAGCACTACATCTGTACGTCTTTAAGCACCTCCAGGGATAGAGACTTCACCACTGCCCTGGGCAACCTGTTCCGATGCCTGATAACACTTTCTGTGAAGAAATTCTTCCTAATATCCAAGCTAAACTTCCCTTGGCGCAACTTGCAGCCATTTCCTCTTGTCCTATCACTTATTACTCGGTTGAACAGACTGACTCCCACCTCTCTACAACCTCCTTTCTGATAGTTGTAGAGAGATATGGAGATATATTTTTCCATAGGTCTGCTGAATACCTTTTGCTCAGTGCAGATGGAACAGGCTTCTCCCACTACTCAGTGTCCCCAGTGCGTATTTGGCTGCCTCACATCAAGAGCTGCTCACTCCCTTTTATCTGTTTTAAGGGAAATCAACCCATATTCTTAGAGAATCATAAAGCAATAGAGGTATGTGAGACAGAAAAAAACAGGGAGCTCAGCACTTCCTTAGTAACTGATGGGTGTGATGGGCCCTGAGGGTGCTCAGGCCCGTGAGCTCCGTCCTGAATCCCAAGAGACGTGTGTCCTCTCAGGGCCTCTGCCAAGCACTCATGTGAAACCACTAGCAACGTGGCAACAGAGTGAAATAATGTCTCTTTGAGGAAAAAAAAAATAAAAATAAAAAATCCTTCATTGCAAATCAGGGTAATTACCTGTGGTGAAAAAAAAAAAAGAAAAAGAAAAAGAAAAGATTAATTAACTGCAGCTCCTGTAGGTCCTGGGGAACGGGAGGTTGTCAAGCCCAGTCCAGTTCTTGAGACAAGAAGTGAAAGACCAGCCACCTGGAACGGCACCACTGGGGAAGGCTCGGCAGCAGCAGACGTGGCTTTCGGGGGAACCTCATGTCTCTCTCAGCTGCGATTCTCTCAAAATGTTAAACAGCAAATGGAAGTGACCTCTGCTGAATGTCAAGACTTACACAAACTTTTCCAATAACCAAGGAACTCATCCTTACATACTTGCTTGCAATCACAATTTAATGCTTTTTAATAATTGTGTTAAGTACCTATAAAACAAAGGGCAACTTACCGACTATGATGTCTGAATTACTGGAGAGAAAGACTAAAAGAAAGGTGGAAAGGAAACGGTTTTAAATTGAAGGCGAGTAGGTTTAGATCAGATCTTAGGAAGAAGTGCTTCAGTACGAGGGTGGCAAGACTCTGGAATAGATTGCCTGGAGAGGTTGTGGACGTCCCCTCCCTGGAGGTGTTGAAGGCCAGGCTGGATAAGGCCCCGAGCAACCTAGTCTAGTTGAGAAGCGTCCCTGCCCATGGCAGGGAGGTTGGATTAGATGATCTCTACGGTCCCTTCCAACCTAAGCCATTCTATGATTCTATGATTTGGGATCAATGCTCAAAAATCTGTATTTATCCATAAATGCTGCCTTGATATCTCTATAGCTATATCTCTATTATTAGTGTGCTAATTTAAAAGAAAGGTTGTTAAAGCCACCTATGCTTCTAAACAAATATTTTCATAGGTGGAAGAAGTCTTGCTGAGTTATAACGTTTCTCCTTGCAATTTAAGGATCAATATTTTATAGAGTAAATAGGGAATTTCAATTTGTGTCAGGGAGCATTTTTGTCTCCTGGGCTCAGATCTTGAGTTCCCTTCAGTCTATGCTCTGCTACCTGAGTCCAGCAGGCTACAGCCCATCCCTGTAATTCTCTTCCCTCTGAGATAACCTATGGCCAAACAGCCTCCTTAAAACACTACTTGTTTTCACAAAAGCATTGTAGAGGAAATCTGTTTCAAAAAAAAAGAATACAGAGCTAAATCTCCCTTCAGACGCCACTCCTGGGATCTGGGAAAGGTCAGGTGCTCTGGGTTTTCCACAAGCATCTACCAACTGGGGCTGCAAAGCTTCTCCGATCCCACCCCTGGACTTCTTTTGAGCTCTTTTTCTTCTGAGCTCCAAGATCCCAGTCTGGGTAAAACATGATTGTCACTCAAGAGGCAAAAGAAGCAAAATCTTCCACATAAACTGCGTGAGCCCTTGCCTGCTGAGAAAGACCTTAGATATTCTTATTCCAGTTCAATGGCAATAGATCAATTTTTGTATTTTCCACTTTACTCTCTTAAAACTCTAGGAATTCAGTGATCATGATGAATAACAAACACTCTGCTGCACTTGACTAATGGCCTCTCTTAATAACTATGTTGTACTTTGGTATTCTTGCACTGTAGCCTCTGAAGAGTTTAGTGCATTATTAAATATCAATTCCAGTTCTGTCATTTCAGGCTTAATGCAACTGAAGCTGTCTTCATAGTTGAAAACTGAGTCCTGAGACAATCGCATGTCTAACTTCATCTTAAACACTCAAAGTCAGGTGAGTTCTTAAAAACACTAAGAATCTGCAGTGTTCACAGACATCAGTGAGACTGGATGATATCCATCGTCTTTAGAAATAAAGAATTCTTGTTTTATACCAACATGCACAGGTTTACTTGCTAAATGTCAGGTACCTGCTCCTGAGTATCTTCTTCAGAGAACTCTGTATTTCATATCCAGAAATTTTTTCATTTCCTGGAATAGCTGTGTTTATTACTTTAATAAACTGAATTAGGAAATATGGTTATTGGTTTCCTAACCAGGCTGAATTAAGTTTCATTAAAAAATAAAATCTAGCATTCCAGTTTATACTTGACATAAAGGCACTTAAAATGTTAAAAACAACCATATTCCTTTTCTGTGTTTTAATACGTAGATAAAGAAAATCCTTCCTGCATTAGACCTGGAGCTATTCTCAACATTTCAAATGGACAAAAATTTCATAAATAAAACTTCTAATTAAAATATCTAATACATAATGTTTCTATACTTATT